>DWED01000864.1:0-10142 GCA_018245795.1 Protelbella ruficauda | reverse complement strand
ACGCATACTAATATGACAATAAATCTATAAAATCATCGGATATTAAGTATTGAATATTTAATAATGTTATTACGACAGTACTGATTATAAAATGACTGTTTCAACAATGTTTTGATCGGAACACATTTCGTGGATAAATGGTACCGGTGATCTTAATTGATAGACGTGCTTGAATAAAATCATTATGTATTAAGTATGGGATATGTATTACTGTTTATATTATGGTTATAAAATGACTCTTTCAAAAATATTCTGATCGGCACACATTTCATAAATAAATACATGGTATTGATAATGTTAAGATGTCCTTAAACAAGGGCAAGTTGAATACAACCTATAAGACACCTTTTTTTTTTTTGAGTTTGATGTGTACAGTCTTGGCTAAAAAGAATTTGTTTAAGACCGTAGCTTCTGGAAATTCTGCCTCTGCCCACCCCTATATAGGATAATGTGCATGTATCGATAATTTTTGTAACATTTTTATTTATCTGTAGTGAGGATAGATATATTTGTCACTCTGGCAGGTCCATAAGGCACCTGGCGTAACTATATAACATTATTAAGTATTTAAAACAAAAAAAATGGTATTTAAATTTAAAAACAAACAAATTTTACTCCCAGATATGATCCAATAGAAACATTAAAAGACAGAATCATTGAAGCTTCGCCTTAATAATGATAGTTTAGTTAACGAGCGGTTCACGTACGTGAAATATTAATTGATTTGAACCCGCATCGGTGATACCGCGTCGCATGCGGTGCTGCGCGCTGTTTGACCCGCTAACACGGGAACTGCATAGAGCAGTAGTAATACTCCCCAATTTATCTCATTTTGCATAATCCTGTGGTTATGAATTATTTGTTTTTTTTTATCACTAAGTTTTTAATGCGATACTTTTAATGAATACAATCATTTGTTCGTACCAAATCACAAGTTGTGATTTGTTTTTTATCATTTTTGAGACGGAATTCAAAATTTCCACTTTCTTATCTGTCAATTCATCGAGGATCCAAAATCAGTCAAATTGTTCAATGTATAGGTAAAATTTTGGATTGCTGAGAGAATATAGATAAGGTCGTTGCCGCGAGATGGTCTTTTATTTACATATGGATATATGACGTACATTACAAACAATATAATTCTTAATTACTTTACTTTTGATTTTGGCAGACCATTGTTATTACAATGCTTAAATGGGTAATTTATTAAATTGTACTTCATTATGTCCATTGTCCTTGTTAATAGTTTCTTTTGTGTCCAGATAAATGTAACTTTTATCAAAGCGGCAGAAATACCACAGATATGCCACATGTGGAAGTTTAGGTTACAAGGCAGATGAAACTAAACGCAGAAAAACGCACATGTATTTTGTACCATTGCGTTCGACGACTGAAAGAGAAAAGGGAACAGGAGATTTTAGTTAGAAATTCACTTCGTTGTGCGCAGCGATAACGTTTTCATCCGATATTAAAGTGTACGCGGCTGTTGGACGTGCACACGTTATGGTTTTATTACAGGCTATTTTTTATATGACGAGAGAATCTGTACCTACTGAGGTTTGTAGATTGGGATACAACGTCACATAGAAGAAAATACTTTGAAGACGTGTAGATATAGCGAAGTATAAATTAATAGTAAATTAATTGTAATGCAAGAAGAAAACATATGGAAGGTATCGTCATTTGTTCAGAACTGTAAGGTATTGCGTCTACTATCCCCGAAAGTGATCTTTTGAAGTCCATGCTCTTATTTAATTTTCGGACCAACTCGGTGCGCGGTTTCGGACCAACAGTGCGCTTTGCGATTTCTGGTCATTCTAATTATTGATACCATGTGATCAGTGTGAGAAAAATGTACTGTCCATTAAAGTATGCGAAAAAATAATAAATATGCTTTTACAGTAGATTTTAATATAACTCCTAAAGCTTTCAGTATCCGCGGAAGAATTGGAGCCGGCGTCGTTACGGTGCTGAACATCCATTATTTTAATTCCAACCGATAGGAACAATGTTACGAATCCAAAAGATCCGCGAGCCCGCAGAGATGGGCTCGCTACTTTAATATCGGGGTGTCGGGAAAACATTATTTTATTAAAATCGTCGGGGCAGGTAAGTCCCCGGGGGCCCGATCTGATACTGGAAATCAAAATAACTGAACATTTCCAACAGGCAGAAAATATTCACTGGCATCGCAGGGTTGTCAGATGAATAGAACATTTTCTGAATTGTACACATTTTTTAACAATAGCTACGTAATGAGTTCAAATCTTAATCATAGTATTTTAAAATTATATGAAAGTGACAACACTTTTAAAATATTAAATTTTTGTACTTCTTCATATGTAGCAAATTTTCATAAAAGCTTATTTATTCGCATATCTGTGTCTATATCAGGCTGTCATAAGAAGCAATTAAACCTAACAATGGTATGGCATAGTCTGTCTAATTAGACCACGGCTAAATACTCTGGCCGCCGGCGGGCAGTAGCGTAGGCGGTGCAGGCTGTGCTCTGGGATCCCCAACCCGCATGCCCAGCATGGGAATTATGGCCAAAAGCCCCTGATGGGTGGCCTATGTCCCGCAAGGGAATCTGACAGGCTTTTGATGATGAGACAATATTTGATAAAATAAAATAGTTTTGGATCTATTTATCGCAATTCATATGTCATATTTTCACTTTAAACCGTTTCCAAAAATTTCCTTACACCTCGCAGCCAACCCTATTCTCTTCACTATATCCACTTTTTCCTTCACCTCGCTCTCGCCCGCTCCTTTATTGATCTATTCAATCGTTCGTATGAAATTATTTTTTGTGATGTATTCGCTTGAATCGTGTCACGATTGTTAAGTACCGTGTTATTGTACGGAAATACTAATATTTTTCTCTTATATAATGGTCTTCGCGAATTGCCTATTTGTACGGGCACATTCGGTGCATAGAATTCACATCACGTAGACACGGCAGGTGGAGTGAGTTTATTTATAACGGCAGATCTTTAAAGCTGTGTGATCTGTGGGAATCGTGTGAATATTAGAAATCAGGCCACAAGCCATCTTAACTCAGGCCCCACGAATACTTAAATGATTGTTATCAACATTAAATATGAATCCATTAAAATGTCCATGAGCTGCCAGCTGATCTTATGTTTTACTGTTTGGTTAACATGTGAATTTCAAATACTTAGGGCAAGTTTCATTTAGTTGTGATGTAACCCTTGCTAGTAGGAGAGTAAGAATATTATAACAGTGCTCTGAAGTATTTAATTGCACACATTAATTTCGATCAAAGCCATGATACGCTTTATATCACATTTTGGGAACATTTATATTACTAACCAAAAAACCACTTGTCTTTATTTTATTATATACATATATATGTACATATCTCCATAGTAAGTCCCTCACGGGTTAATCAGAGTCTTTATAATAAACAAGAATATTGAAAAAGCTGAAATATAAAAACGCCTGCAAAAAGTATCGAAGTAAGTTTGTACAAAGCATTTCTATTTCGTCTCTATTGTGTGACGTAGTGGGGTTACCATAACGCGTAAATAATGTCTTGTTGGAAGCTGGCAGTGTGATACTTGAGGAAACCGTGTCAGGTGGCTGGCAGTTCAGACAGGCTTTGTGAGGAACGCGCGGATATGAGCACCCTTGGTTTGACTTTGTTAAAAACAGCGGGCAAGGTTAGATGCGACCTAAAAACAATCAACGCGAGAATGTCAACAAAAGTATCATTTTTATTATAGTAAATTTATATTGATTTTTATTATTGGCGTGACGAAATAATAATAACCAGGGAAT
This sequence comes from Protelbella ruficauda, assembly GCA_018245795.1. Taxonomy (NCBI): domain Eukaryota; kingdom Metazoa; phylum Arthropoda; class Insecta; order Lepidoptera; family Hesperiidae; genus Protelbella; species Protelbella ruficauda. Next base: position 6,338 of record DWED01000864.1, on the reverse strand, counting down.
ATACGGGTATAACAACTATTCAACCAGAGACATCCTAAAAGAGGGCCGGGTGAAAAGTACCTTCAGACAAACACGTATGACGACATTAATAGAAAAGACAAAAGAAGTTTGCGAGTAGCGTAGCAGATAGTAATCTTTATTCTCCGCCTACCCCTATATGAAATAGGCGTGACAATATGTATGAATGTAATAATAAATTAGCAAAAAGCCGCGGTGAAGGTATATGAGCTTCAGGGCACATTTTCGAAATAAAAATCTACTGAAAACTCTAGATGTTTGTTCTATCTAAGACGGTCTAAATTTTATCTACTGAAAGTCTATACCCAATTTTTGCTGTTTGCTGTTCGCAGTCCTTTTATTTGAAACATGTTTCGTTCGCAAACATCGAGCTTGCATTTTCTGGATGTTCATTCAGAGCACGTTTTTACGCCACTGTCTTAAGTTACGTACTGATGCACGGTGTGTTTATAGATATGTCGATTTTCGATATATAAATGTATATTGCATCAACGCTATAACGCTTTCCAGACCTATTTCAAGTGTTATGGATAGTGAGGGATATAATATACATATATTACTGATAAGTATTAAGGAACCGTGTCGTCTAATAGAGGTGTGTTTTTTTAACGTAATGTAAAACATCACGCCTGTTAGGCAGGGGAGTGCAGTATAATCCCATTTTTCACCAGTTACGTTTGCGTCCCACTGTTTGTGTTTATTTATTTTTAAATAACAATAAAACTTTTACTTAACATTACTTTTACTCTGATTATCGCGCTTGAAAGAGTACATAAGGTAACTTACCTAAAATGAATGCTTAACGTAATTGTCATATAGTTTTTAAAATATAGTTACTTTCTCGTTATTGTTCCGAGTAATGTAGAAATTTCTTTGTTCACCAATCTTTATTGCTTATGACAGTTTATTTTGATACTGGGCTATTTATTGCTTTTTCTCTTCTTTTTGATTTTCACAGGTATTGATAATAATCAAGGGATTTTTTTTTATATTGAGGTGATCATATGATATGAACTTACAGTTTTCCATTGTCAAGGTTATAATTAGCGATATTCAAACTAAGTACAGCTCCTAAGCAATCAAAAGAATCCCTCTCGGTAGTTTCTCATAAATTAAAACTATAAATTAAATGTTTACATTGAAACATAAAAAATGCATCACCGTTATAGCTGCATAAAGCCTCAATGCAAATAATATACACCATTCCAGAATAATCTCGCGAAACCTGTCACACAATCTAGCGGACCATCGTTATCGATAACTCACGCGGCACGTCACTATAAATCAGTAGAGCCCGATAGTGATGCCCACGTACTAACTAGATAGTCGATAAATATTCTTATCTTGTACAACTCGTTTGCATGATCAGGAGTGGTCTGCGCACCCAAGGGGGTGAGTTCTTTTTGATGTTTATTTTTTGATGGCAAATATATCTCGAGTGCGCTATGATGTCTACTTGTTCGACGGGTTTAAGAAAATCATCGAATTCAAATCCCTTGCTTTAATAAATGGCGGAGTTATTCATATTTTTACCATACATCACTTAGACTTCAAAATTTTTAGGTTTTCTTAGATTAGTTATTTTTGTTGCGGATTTGACCATTAACTTCAAAGATCTTCAATGTTTTAGTGTTTGATTTGCCAACACTTCAGAAAACAATTTAATTAAAAAGTGGTTTGCTAAAGGAATTTTCGACATAACACTTTATCTACAATCTCATTTAAAACTAAAATAGAGATAATATATAATAAGAATAAAACTATTTTAACAGTATAGGTACATAAAATACTTGAAATATATCCAATATCCAGGCGGAGAACATCATTTCGTCCGGTCGAGAATTTAATACCGAAGTCTCTCGGCATTGTAAATGTTACATCGAAAACCTCTCGCAATTTCTAAGAAAATATATTTTATAATGTGAACTTGTGAATCCGACGGTACATAGAATAGTACACACATTTGACTATTATCAGTCTAAAGAACGTCAAGTACAAAAAATAGTCCGTACAAAATACAAAATCGTCCGTACAAAGTAGAAAACAGACCACTTTTCTCGAGTCGAAGAAAGCGATTGTTTGTTTATGGTAATGATGCCGCGATATGACCGAATAAATTTTAATGGCGGTAAAATTTAGATGTCGCTGTCGAGATATCTGGAGCTTTTTGTTGGTGTTTCTGTAGAAATTAGGGTAGTATTGAAAGAGCAACGTGCTTTTAGAAATAGACAACGGATCGGGTAAAATTCCGATTACGAATTATAAACGCAGTGGTTGTATTGCGATATCTACAATATTTACAGATTTGAATGTCATAGATTGCAATATTATTATTATATCATCACGCCAGGTTCTTACGGGGTAGGCAGACAGCTCTAAGTGTTAAACATTTACATCTCTATCCTGACTTGCTTCTTATACAATCAGTTTTAACAAACTGTTGATATAAAACGTTAAGAAATGCATTACCGATCAAAAACATATAACATTGTCATGTAGTACTTTATCCATAACAATTGTTACAATATGCAATCACTCACTATTGTGTACCGTGCGTTGTGAATCTAAACCGAAGTTTCTGGAAATACTCGTACAAATTTAGACAATTTAACGATCTACGGGAGCGTTCCATGTAACCTAAAACTTTTTGAAAGGTCATTGAAATGGATCCAGTGAAATCCCAATGGGATACACAAGACTTTACACACCTTAATCAAATATGTACAATAGCAATATTGGCAATTGAATGTTTCATCTCATTTTCATTATGGTCGATTCGCCCTATGGACCCGTGATTAAGGACTTTGACTGTGGTTCTAAAATTTCCCATTGTGATTCCCATTCGAAACAAATTTCTGCGTCTTGTTGGGATTTTTTTAAACCTCGCATTTGCCACAACAAACAATAACGCTTTAAAGCCTTTGAAACGAAGTCTAAAGAAGGAATCACCACTTTGGAATCAGATGTTTTGCGAAAAATTCAGAAACCCTTCAAACGAGTACAAATTTGCATCGACTCTGGAGGTGGTCATACGACTGATACCATTTTTGAACGTAATATTATATATTTCATACTTTATAAAAAACTTTCTTTGTAAACAAAACGCAATATGTTTTTTGAACCCATTTTGAATGAAAGATCGACCAATTCACCCTAGGCTATTACTTATGCCGCACGCCGTATAACTGTTATGGTATTCTTTATAGCAAAATATGGCATTTCATTATGGTAAAAGTGGGGTAAACAAAGAATAATTTTCATGAGAAATGGCAAGAAACTAATTGATAAAATGTAGTAGAATAAACGGAGCATTAAAATCCTGTCGGAAACTGTGGTGCTCTGGGGGCGAGAAATTTGGACGGATGAAAACTTAACGACCCCTGGGAACGTTAAGCCGGTACCAGAATTTCAAGATCAATAAAAGGAGGCCTTGATAAACGGCCACATAAGCTTGCATAGATATCATCATATGAACATATGATTGTAAGTCATATAGATATTGTGCTAGTTTTGCAATCTTTTAAACCTGAGAATAATGAACGATGGAATTCTTAATGAATACAGATTACTTACTATTATATTATAACTTTGTACATTCTTATCTGAACGTAAATGAACATCACTGGTAATGACCGTGCAGAGCGATTTGCTCTTGAAAGAGTTTAATAGACTACTGTTTCATAAATGCAGTTTCGAGATATTGGTTTCAAGTGTGGGAGATATGATTTTATCCTAGATTCATTAGCTACATTATTGCCGCAATAGTTACAGCAATGTTTCAATCTTTTTAAAAATTTGAATCTCAACAAACAGCCATTTTTTTTTTATTCCACAATGTTTCCCAAGAGTCCTTATTCAATTTGCTGAACAAACGTCTTCACGTACAGTTCTAAGATAGATCTTGTTTGGTACCTATTCAAGGCCGTTATTCATGATCTCCCGCTGTAAAACTTCGCTAGTCTTAATATTAGTTAGCAAGTTATGTAAATTTGAACTACATAGTTGTAATCAAACAAAAAGCCCAAAGCTTCAGGAAAGTTCAACTGCTATGATTTAAAGGTCAGAACATACATAGACTTAAATATTTAAAACAGAAAGATTAGAAATAAAACTCGATCAGAGTAAATTTGCTTTATTAAAATTATGTCACAATGAAATCTTTCAATTAACATAAAAAATTGTTATTATCATTCTATCGCTAAGGAAATTAAAATGAATTTATTAAAAATAAAATTAGTAAAATAAAAATGTAACTTCACGACTATAAAACCCGAAGAGGTAGGCAGAGGAGGCTCTCACGGTTCATCAGTTACGTTTTAGTCCCGTGGAATAGGTGGTGAGCCTATTGCCATAGACTGGGCACAGATCCAGACTCCTAGTCACTATTAGAAATTCTAAATTAGAAAAATCCAATAGTACTCGACCCGGGATTTGAACCCAGGACCTCCAGATCGGCAGTCGCGCTTGCACCCACTAGACCAACGAAGCAGTCGAAATATCTACATATCTGTTTTCAAAGGGCGTACCTGTCCACATCATGGTATCTCGAGTATAAATGAGTAAGGAAAACATTGCACGTTAGGTAACGATAGTGATATTGGACGCTCGTTGCTTCCTGCCTACGCCGGAAGGTGCACAATGTGAGGATATAAAAGAACAAACATTGCAAATAACTTATTACGTCTGATTTAGATAAGAACTAACCAGGTACTAATTTTTCCTTTCAATAACACATTGGCATTATGATATTACCAACATAAATAGCCACGTAATGCGAAACAAAGGGAAATATCGAAAGAAAACCAATTATAATTATTAACACAGTATTGCGCCGAAAATAGTCATATCAAAATACATGTCACAAATAGGTGAATGCGTGCTCCATCTAAAGACGCATCAGCTCTTTCCATCAGGCGGGATCGCGGCCAAACGTTAGCCTATCATATGATAAAACAAAAAACATCATATGTATTGCCTTCATAATAATAAGCCTATATTTGACAGCCTCGTTGGTCGAGTGTAATTTAGAATTTCTAGTAGTGACTCGGAGTCTGGATCTTAGGCTCACCACCTATTCCATGGGACGTAAACGTAACTGGTGAAACGTGGTATTATACTACACTCCTCTGCTTACCCCTTCAAGGATTACGGGCATGATACTACGTTAATAATGAGCACATTTCCAGAAAATCATTAATTGTCGCTGGACAATCCAAGCCGTGGTTGATCAAGATCAAACTTACCATATTTTGTATCTCGTTAATATTCATGACGTTCTCCATTATTCATAGCTCACGACTAGTTATATAACGCCATTTTGCTTGTATAATACATGGTATATTTATTCCCTTACATACTCGTCTTTTTAAAAGGTAATTTGAATCCATCGTCGTTTTGCCAGCTGCTGGTTCCTGGTCACGAGTGAATGGTAACACCTGAAACGCTTCTGACTGTATTGCTTTCCAAATAATCACCGGTTACTTACATAACAAAGAAAGCCTAGTGGTTTGGAATTCAGCTTCTTACTCCAGAGGTCATGTGTTTACAAAATTACATATGAAGTAAACATAACATCACGCCTCATATGAATATTAAGTATGATTAAATATATCTCAGTGTAACGTTGAAGAAATACACTGTGAGCGAACCTGCACACTTTACCATTCTACTCGTACATAATATTCCTTAAGATGGCTGCCGATTCTCACTGGACTAGTATGAAAGACAACAGTCGTAATCCTTCCCTATCGTAGAGAAGAGCCTTTTTTTAAAATGGAACAATACCTACGTTGCTGATAGTAATGATGATGATCATATATTATATCTCCTTTTTTAAATATCACGTTACAAAACTTATGTTGGTTATAATTATATATGAAATCAAAAATGAGAAATATCGAGCTCAATGGCGTGCCATTGGAGAGGCCCATGTCCAGCAGTGGACGGGAATAGGCTGATAATGATGATGATGATGATGAGCATGACCTATGCGTCACACGAACCACGATGCCACACAAATAGCCTGCCCTCGCATAACCGTATTATCCATACAAGATAAACGGCGGTAAATAAAGCCGTTTCATATTATACGTGTTACGCAGCCGTTTTCTGACGTTAATTTGCTGGAAAATCCAACATCCGGAAACTATTAATAACTACGCATTAATACTGAATAAAAGTGACTGCCTCGTTGGTCAAGTGGTTGTAAGAGCGACCGCTGATCGAGAGGTCTTGGGTTCAATTCCTGTGTCGGGTTCTATTGGATTTTTCTAACTTAAATTTTCTAGTAGTGGATATGTGCCCGGTGTATAGCAATAGGC
>DWED01000863.1:0-10143 GCA_018245795.1 Protelbella ruficauda | reverse complement strand
GCACTTTCTAGGCGAGCGTGCTACATCCTAGGCTGCATCTCGCTTTCCATCAGGTGGGATTGCAGCCAAACGCGAGTGTATTTCTACATAAAAAAAAATATATAATCGGTACGCAATAAGTTAACACCTGAGTGATGACGTCATAGCGACGTTGTTCAAACCTATGCAGACACGATTATATCGCACATTATGACATCTACAAAAGCTGACTTCTATATTTGCAATACAATATTTATATCAAAAAACGAGTGTATGACTTAATTACACGAATTGTATGTTTAATAAGCGTAATTGTATGCCGCATTTTGATTCGTCTACGAAACTACTTTGACATTCGAATTTCGATTTTCAAATTTTGTATTTCGAATAGCTGGAATTTTTTTTCTATGTTTACGCAAGTGATGTACCGTGTATGCCGCATTTTAGTGTCGTATAATATATAGACACTCCGCTGGGACTTTACCTTTTAAATCGCACTGATGTAAGTAGAGTCAGGGGAAACTTAGGATTATGATTAAATAATAACTATTAGACTATAATTATGAAGGTACACAGCAATATTAAGATTTAAAAATGTTATGTATAAATGAAAACGGTTGTTTATTTAGAGTGAATTATTTAGTAGATTTTAAACACCGACCAGTTAACAGTCTTCCATTTTTAGGCATATCTGTGATACAGAATATTTTGTTATCTGTGAATGCAGGTGCTTGTTCGAATGTATTTTATTGTTATCTTCAGTCCTAAGTTACTGTTTAACGTTAATTTCCATGGTTTTGATAGATTAAATTGTTTTTTTTTTCATTCGAATTATAAATTGTTATTTTGGACATTTTCGTTAATTATGACGTAAAATTATTATTATTTATATGAACAGCAGGAATTATTGCAGTTTAACATTTTTGTAAAACATCCTAATATTTAAAAAAAATTAGCATAATATAGTATATGACCTAGCGAATGCTATGATATTCTTAAAATCCTATGGAGTTCTTAAATAGGGGTAATTTTAATATAGGGGTAATAATTTTTATAGGGGTAATAGGAGTTAATGTTGCAACAATTTCATACTGCAATTTATTCTTAGTAGCTGCCAGAATATTCCAGAAAATTCACAATAGCATAAATCATGTCCTGGTAAATTGTCTTTTTAACAGACAATAATACAACAAGTTTAATAGGAATGTGTAATAAATCAATTCGTAATTATCTATATATTAATTATGTTGACTAGTTATAATATAATTTATTAATAAATATCAAAATATACCATAGATTGCTGTGCATGTAATTTAAAACAAATTAAAAATGGCTGTAAGTGTTGTTGACTACTTATATATACAAAATATATTGTCGTATATAAGATTTCAAAGTGGAAATTAAATGTGGTTGTACATTTTGGTATTTTCTTTCCATACCTTTTGTATGCAATTTAATAATGCACACTATGCTGTTTAACAGCAAGAGATACTCCAAGCAGCCGATTACAAAACATAGTTGTCAACAACGCGCTGTGAAAGACGATAGTACTGACATCTAGACGATAGTGTTGCCAAGTAGGCCACCGAATTGTCATTCGTTGAATAAGAAGATTGTGCAACTACCGTAACCTTAACTATGTACATTAAAGGACGCCTAATTAAGTATTTTCTATGAACCAAGTATTACTTAATGCAGGGGTTCATTCACGTTTACACTGACATGAAATTAACATAATATTATAACAATCTGATACTATTTTACTATTAAATGTCTTGTGTTTGTACATATGAGTATATATGTACCGGCTTGACTTAGGTACGTTTTTTGGGATAGCTCGGCTAGTTTCGGGCCTATACGATCATCTGTTATCTATTAATCGTTAACTTTTTTTAAATACAAAGACACTGAACTCGCCACACGCATTTATTCTATAAGGCTATATGAACATAAACGGTACATATAAACAAAATAAATTCGATCGTGTTACATTCAATGCATACTGTCCCTTATTTTGAATATCGCGATTGCTGCAACGATTAGTAGAAATAAGAAGAAATGGAATATCCAGTAGATGGAGTTGTAGTATCTGAGCACAGTGTGCATGTCATTGATGATGAGGCAGGGCGCGAGGTAGATGAGGCAGAACAATCGCATTATTGAGAAACCTATCTCCCATGGAATTTTCATCTGGAAACAGAAAAGGTATAAACGATTTTGTAATGTCAAAGTTACGTTTTGGTTGACGTACTCGTAGATAAAAATCATTTTGGGTCCATATTTCAGATATGTACTTGTGTTTAAGTCGTCTTCAATTAATTTTTTTAAAAAAAAAAGCTAAATTAATCAAGATATTTTTGCATAACGATTCGTGTCTTCGGAATACCATGTCATTTCGAGGTTCCCTTCATAAACCGTAGATTACATTCGCTAGTTTAAAATGAATCATCTTTATCATTTTCCATATTAACATAATAAAGATTGAGTTCCTGGCTTAAAAAGACACGTGGGTACATTAATTCTCCAACAATAATTCACGTTTACCGAAGCGGTTGTATCGAAGAGTTCACAATACTCAGACTCCAGGTGAACGTACACCCACAGTGTGGAGGATATGATGATCTGTGGCAACGACGGCCCTACCCAAACACTCCACGCCACGAACGAACTGGCACTTCTGTAAAATCAGGATTAACATCATCATTGTCAACCCTTATGCCGTCCCACTGATGGACATGTGTCTCCCTCTTAGAATGAGAACGGTAACAGTGTTAGTAGTTAAGCCCAGAATTAACAATAAAATTAAATACCTTTGGATGACATGAATAGAAATAATAATTCGTGGTGTTCTTGGATTTTATTAAAGAAACTACGAAACGTGCTTGTACCTATAGGTATAATAAGACGTGTTTATAACGTTTTCCTTTTTTAAAAAATATCTAGGTACCGTTGGTTCAGGCAACAGAAACTGTATTAAACACTGCGTTTGAAAGTAACGGACACACTCGTATGTTAATAGATTATTACATCTTTTTCTCAGGTTTGAGCGTACCAACGTTAGAACTAGTTACTGTAATATTACTTTATGATCATGAACGATTTGATTAATGTTTTGATTTACTTAAGCGATTTAACCAAATATCTAGATATACCTCACTTCTTTGTTAGCCTTTATAAAGTTTTTGTAAATATTCGCCCAAAACCAATACCGCGTGGGCATGTCCCAGCTGCGTATGGTATCTCTCATGCGCGGCCCACACACGATCTTATAATTTTTGAAACATTTCAGCATTGAAAAGTTGTATTCTTCTTCTATGGCCAGATCGGGCGTTTTTGCTCTGTAATAATTAAAGTTATAAAAATAAGACAATTATAAGACTAAAAGTACCTATACGATAAAATTTGAATACTCACAAGTAAGAAAAAAAGTTAATTTGTTTGCAAGTGTTGAAAACACTATAGAGAATAGGAGTGAAGAGGGAAAATGGACTGTCTAACTCACAACAAACATATACCCCAATGTACCCTCAGTAAGCAACCAAAATCTTTTCAATTCAACATTTGGTACGTAGCTTCCTATTAACTAAGGTTCAAAAGTGATCAGAATTCTAACTATTATCCGGTTGTAAATAAGTAAAAAATATAAATGCATAGAATGGAACGCGACTAAAGTCATCTTCAACAAACTGTATCATCAAGAATATCGTGATTCATCGAGTCTATGGTGCAAAAATGATCATGCCTCTTATTATTTTCTGAGTGTAAATAAGTTAAAACTATAAATGCGTAGTTTGGAACGCGACTAACGTCATCTTCAACAAACTGTATCGAGTTGAAGGGCCATAGCCAGGTATTGCCGCGCATTTCGCTGGGTACACTCCGAAACCTGATTCGGTGCATACACTGGTGACCAGCAGCATCACTATCTGGTGCCGCAGGAAGTACCTGGTGAGCTGTGGTATGTTGTACAGGTAACGAAAGTCTGAACCGTAGTTTACGTAGAATGCGTTCTCATAGTACATCTGCAAAAATGCGTATCTAATAACATATTGACTATTATTTTGGCAACCGCAGCGTAGGACGTCTTCCAGCCAAATGAAATGAGTATACCTATACCTACCTACGTAAAGTGGTTGACAGAGGTTGGAAACGAAGAGCTGAAGATAAAACTCAGTGCCGTGTTATTGGAGAAAATCTATGTATATCTGCATCAAGTAATCGGAAACTAACTCATGATGATAATTAATCTTTATTAAAATCAATGCAAATACATAACATAGCATTACAAGACCTCTTTCAAAGAAGAAGTCTTTCAAAGTCTCTCAGATTGGACGGCGAATTCCACACAAAATTACTAATATCGTATATTATATATCGCATATTAAATAGGATATTTAGCGTAAAATTGAGATAATGTTAGTGATGATAGCAATAATACCTGAGGAGAATATTTTAATCGTAATAAAATATATCCAAGAGAGCATGCAAACGCCTTTTTCAATTTCTGTTCGGTTATGATTCTGCAATCCCCTAACGTTCCGAACGGCACATTGAAATGATCTTCAAATACTTTCCAACGGTAGTATGGCCCTAGAAATACAATTTAAAAAATATTAATGAAAAATTTCTCCCAAACTTGTTTATATTCCCATTAAATTTAAAACATTCTAGAGATGTTTTAACGATGAAAAATTCTTAACGATTTTTTTTACAAAATATATTGGAACGTTTTGGCACCGTGGTAGTAACCGTTACCTCTGATTTTGGCGGTTCAGAGCATAATTATAAGTAAATTCTATCTGCTATTAAATAATTCATTTAAATTATTTACTAACCTTTATGTAATCCAGTAAAGTAAAAAGCGTATGAAATTATATCACCGGCAGACGGATCAGTATTTAAGTTTTCGTTGTCACCGATATTTAATTTTGTGGTTGGGGCCGCTTTTGGGTCCAATTTTATTTTCTGGTAAGCTCTTATTTCAAAAGCCAGCCCTACCAGTCGTAATGCTATGGTTTGATGGATCCAGGTCGTGTAACAGCCGAGTTGTAGGTGCCAATGCATATATAGTAAGTACAGCCAGGTGTAAGCTAAACTAATTTGGTGTACAACACTGAAATAATACCGTTCCGCGCATTTCATGTGAAATTAGATAACCTACAATTATTTATTCATAGAGTGGTAAGTATTAATACAAAAATCTACGCCTAAACATGCCATGTCGCTTACAGTAGCCATGAAAATACATCATACATTCGTTTAACTGAAGTTAGGTAATACTCGAAGTGATTCATATAATTTCAAGTAGCTTTAACTTACCGTTTATCACAGCATTTAATTATAATAACATTTCCCCAAACCAGAAATATTGTATGGAAAATATGATGACCACAAATTAGACATGCCACCAATATGCCCAGACCAGTACCATAGTTTCGTTTTATCAACTGATCATCAATTTTCTTGTAATAAGGACCGAGGGACACACATAAAATTAATGTTGTATAAAATATAATGTCATCTACGGTCATGTTATTAATAGAAAATGTATTGATTTGTCGTTTTAATTTAAATCCGCTACATTATCATTTTGGTATTTTTGACACTACTCAATGCAAATTTGACATTTTCATTTTCACTTTTTAAACATTAATATAAACATTTTATTACGATAACTGTCGATTATGTAATAACAGATTTTGTATAATAATAACTTAAAAAAAAACTATTCGCCTTTGTGCAACCACATAAGTTGTTCATTATAAAACAATTACAGCTAAAACAAATTAGTTACTTAGGCATTTTTGATTCACGTCGACAGAAGCTTTATTTCTTTAACACATGCGAAGCTGTTCTGTTCTAGAAATAGTTAAAATAAATCATATAATTCCCATTATTTTGTGTTTATTTAATAATAAATTATAATCAGACGAATAATTCACGTTATTATAGTGGAGATGTAAACGAAAAAATAAAACAACGCCATGATTAAATAAACAATTTACTACACATAAGGTAGGTTCATAATAAAAATATCTAACAGAGGTATGTACGACATAACCCGCTGTCTGATGCAGATTTAGCTATGGGCCGCTTCTAATTTAAAACATTTTAACATTTAAACCGACAACTCAACTTTCACTTAAGTGTAATATTATAGAGATGGATACTTTGTGCGAAGCAATATACATACATAATAATATATAATAATCATAATAGTAAGAAAAATTTTAAATGCATTATCATTCAAACACTATTAAAACTAATTTGGCATATCGGAATGTAGAGATTTCCAACTTCTATTTTGGCATCCAAATTGCTTCGTAGCTGGTCTGATATTTAAGTTGCAATTTTTTTGTAGCATGAATCGAAATTTATTTCAGTAATAGTACAATAAGCACAGAAGCAAACACTAAATTGTATGTAGCAACCACATAGAAAACTGAAGGGGCAAAAGAATCACAAAGTTAAAATTTAAAAGATGATAATATGCACACTTTAAAACAACAATTATCACATTAGACAGAATGATTTTATCACGCAAACCTAACCTATAATACTGTTCAAACTGTTCATATAAGCTATTACATTTTTATTTACTTAAAAAATCGATCAATTATTTCCGTGTGTAAATTCAATTGACTAGCATCTATAATATTTATCATCTCATTTTATATATTATAGTTATGACACAATATCATAGTAGAAAAGGATTAACAATAAGAGAAATATCTAAATATATAAAAAAGAATAGTTCACTGGTGATACTTAGAGTTTCAACGAATAGTATTCGTTCATACCAAACCCATCGTCAATAAGAAAAACGCATTTTAGATATTCATACAGTTCCCGCGAAAAATAACCTCAAATAAATTTGTTATATCTAATTGACTATATATAAGCACAAAATAAAGCTAAAGCTCACTGGTCGTGTAATGATTACATTCAAATTTTCCAAACCAATTCGTTTACAATATCGTAATGATAGAGATATAATGAAATTAGTGGTCACCGAAAACTTTTTTATTTTTCTTAATAGACAAATGTATTAAAGTCCAGAAACATAATAACTGTGATAATTTATAGAAGAAACCGCCTGTAAAAAATCATTGAGCCCCTAAAATATTTCGATACAAATATAAGTATACAAATCGTACGTTGCTTGCAAAATATTTAGACCATGTTAGTTATGTTAAAATTAAGTCAGTCAAGGTGGGATAAATGATTATTTTAAACGAGTTAAATGAGTACTTGTATTTTTGTACGTGCCATGTTTTATGGAGATATCATTTATAGCAATTTGGTGTTTATGTATCGAGTACTTACCTGTGTTTTTTTTTTCAATACACAACATTGAGTACTGGTCAATGTTATTGGTACAGAACCTATTCTATTAGTAAACAAACACTGACTTAATAAATTATTCCTTCTCGATTGTATCACGAATATTTCACTAGCAATAACGAACATTAAAATATATAGTACGTACAACGATCAGTATAATAGCGACAAACGCCTTAAGAAATCCTAATCGAAATCAATTATTTTTTTTGTTGAACACAAAATTTTTTCATTACAATACCTTGTCAGTAGTTTTAATGTTTAACCTACGAGGCGAAGAGTTAATTAACCGATAGTATTCTAAGATTACATAGGACAACTCGTACTACCCTATGCTCTAGGATAAAGTCTACACGAGCCTAACATTATTCATCGAAGTATATCTAAATTGTGAGCATTTATGTACATGCTCAAAATACTAAACCGACCTGTGACTTCTTTCCTTACATCTGTGACGTCTCAAAACCATTGATGATTAACGCGACTTGACAATCTTTCATCAAGGCATCTTATTCCCTCCATACGAAGACACGTTACTTATATTATTTACCAAATGCTCACAAATATACAACGAACGTTACATCTATCTTACGTTTTCGCACTAAAGCAGTCACATACACGAAATTACCGCCTAAATCTCACTTTAATTGTCGATTAGTTCGACACTAGAATCCGTAAGATGATTTCATTAGAATTACATATACTTCACTTCTACTTTACTTTACTTTACTTTACTTTAAAGCCATATTGTTGTTCTAATTGCGATGCAACGATTGACAGTGGGTACATTAAATATGTGTTATTTTATTTAAGTTATAATCAACAAAAAATTAATTTTAAATTTCATTGAATTATGTGTCATAATAGAATTAAGCCATTTATATAAATACATATTAGGACATTATACATATATAAATCGTATCATCCTTAACATCGCAAATAACACATGTCATACGCCCGTGACTCTTTGCAATTAAAACTCTGAAACTTACAAGGTAGCTAGCTACATCGCATACTCTACTGGGATGTACTATTGATATAATTAATCCGCTTAAATAACGTACGTAATATGAAAAATTATTGCATCAAATATTTTATAATTACTAACATTACAGTAAATATGTTATTTTAAATTTTTAATTTAAAATAACCACCCACCCTGTTACCTACACACAGACCCGAGCCAGCGTACCTCCCAATGTGTCTATGAGTTCAATCTCTAATCTCGACCCCCAACTACAAACAGACCGTCGGGCAAATATTTAAACATATCTAATAATCTAATAAGTAGCTGAGTACTTATTGACATAGTAAATGTATGAAAAAGTGCTACACTTAATACCTTAACACTGGCAACACACGATCGTGTGACAGCTCATGAAAAATAATAATAACTACATCTGCATCAGACACAAAACATTTTGAAATTAAATTTGCATTGTTACAAAACATACAAACGCCATCGAGGACAAGATACAAAAGTTGTCTATGGAATAAGTATGTACTAAAAATAAATTCCCCAGATAAATTCATGGACATAAAAGATCGCTTTTAAAAATTGTCTAAATATTGACTTTACATCTATTGTTATCAATAACCACACCTAAACGTTGTTAGAAAACTATTGCCTCTATATATTATTATATGAAAGAGATTTTAATAGGCCTACTTACACAAGGTATCTCTATATGAATAAATAACATTGAAACTTATATTGTACGTGTAGTTAACACATATGGAAGAAGTGTAACATTTAAGTACCATTCAATAAATAGTATTGTTCCGCGACTCGCTTGCAGGTCGCTAGAGGAACATAATACATATTATAAAAAAATAAAAAATAAAATCGCACAAGAGAGCCACCAGAAACAACATATAAAAAACGATTATTTTTATACAAAGTGCAATAGTCAGAAAATGTAACCGAAGTGCTAATTTCTAATTACATGTATGTATATATGTAAATCGATTAAATTGAAGCTTTCTATAACAATATATTATTTCATTCACATTAAAATGTCAAGACATTCTAGGAAATGTGATCGTTAAAGTTACAATTTTGTATTCTCCATCTATTGCACAAACACATTTTATATTTAACGTTATTAGATTTTTTTTACAATACCAACCACATAGTTAATAAATACGACATCCAGAACATTATTATAATAATTACAAAATTCAATTTTGGTGCAAACGATTACAAAGTATTATTATTCACAAAAAATCACTGCAAGTAAAAGAAATTTATTTATACAATTGATTATTATTATTACAATAAATTTGTTCGGTCCTATCACATCAATGCGTCCGAAGATAATAAAAACATGCGAGCAGCATTTGTTTAAGATATTGATAATTGGCAGTCCTAATAGTGGCTATAGTCCTTAGCACTACGAGCGGCGCCGCTCCACCGAATATTATTCTACTACGAGGCGTCTTCACGCTCATTGTCCTTTTTAAAACCCGCTAACGGTGGAAAAGACCGCATCGCATCCGCACTCCGCTCTGCATTATCTAAGCTGAAGCGGTCATTTAAAACATCAAATAGCGCTTCTCGCTTCTCATACTATGAAAGCAATGTAGAACTTACGCACCGCAGCGTCCGGGGAGTCCTCTGAATGTGTATAACGCACTATACGAGGGCACAGTGGCAGTTCACGAAGCGTACACTTTTCTTGATTCACTGATTCTTGCACACAATGGGCCGCGTTAACACATTCACTTGTTCACACGCAATGATGCACTGTGAGTCACAGTACATAAATATCAAACTTAATAAACATAATTATATTTAAATCGCAAGGGATCGTTGGTCATCAT
>DWED01000862.1:0-10144 GCA_018245795.1 Protelbella ruficauda | reverse complement strand
TTTATTTAAACCTTACAAAATAGTATAGGAATAAAAAGGCGGACTTAATGCTAAAAGCATTCTCTGCCAGTCAACCTCAGATATATGGCAATAGGCTTACCATCTATTTACATGGAGGGACATAACCATAACAGGTAAAATGTGGGAGTGTACTACACTCCCTCTGCCTACTCCTTCGGGTATTGCAGGTGTCATGTTATGTTATTAATAAAAAAACTACACTATCATATAAAAACAACTGAGGTTACAAATGATAACCCAGTACATTACTCTGCATCTAACTCGAATTTCAAACAGACCGCCATAATATACAGAAACATTTATAGAAATGCCTAGATTCAAAAGTCATAGATTACAAATATGTCTGTCAATCAAATTAAAGAGTCCAAACATGTTTGCCTATGAATCTAATATCATCATTGGCCTACCTCAGTCCACTGCTGGTTAACAGGCATATTCTAACACAATCACACTTTCTCCTTGAATCAAAAGTACTAGAACTAGATTGATTTGTATAACAAGAATTATTTTGCATAAAATATGTCATAAATTGTGAAATCTGCAGGTAAACAACTTTATTTTACTAATAAATGATGTATAAATCATTCAATAATATATATTTTTTTAGTTCATTTCAAGTTCATTTACAATGTATGCAACCCAATAATTAATTATAACAACATTATAATACAAATCAATGTTCAGTCATCTGGAATGTATCCAACAATGTGGCATTTTATGTACTAATTTAGGTGTCTACCCTGTGCATAGTTGACTAAAACTTACCTAAAATGTTTATATGTAAGAAATATCATTTTATTTACAGGCGGGTGTAAATAATTGTTCCCATTTCACTAATAATATTAAAAATTGATCCCATTGGATTCCAAAGTAAGCATCAATAGAGCTTGTGTACTGGTAACCAGACAGCTAATAAACTACATATATATTTATATGGGTAAAGTATCATCACACTTGTAATTCTTGGAGGGGCAGCCGAGGAATGTAGTACTCTCCCATGTTTCACTAGTTAAATTTACGTCCCAACATGGAATAGGTGGTGAGCCTATTGCCATACACTGGGCACATATCCAGATTCCGAGTCACTACTAAAAATTTCTACAAGAAAATCTAAGTTAGAAAAAATCCAATAGTATCCGACCTTGAATCAAACCACAGGACCTTGGACAGCAGTGGCATTTCGCAACTACTCATTGACTAATTTAATTTTTAATTTTACAAAGTATCTCTTATCTGTTTATCTATTGACATATCTCCTATGATTCATGCTATTGATTTCTGCCCACTGCCACCCTCATCCCAAATTAACCCAGTGTCACCCTTAAATCTCCTTTCTACCTTAATTCTCTTAAATCTCCTTAAATCTCTTTTCTAAGCTGGTAGTGTCTCACAAGTGCCACGGAATAATCTCCCTGCTCAATCTTTATTGATTACAATAATGCATACAGTCTATCCAATTGCACATTTCATCTTTATCATCATCATCAGCCTTTCATTGTCCACTGCTGGGCATAAGCCTCTCCAATTGCACATTTATGAAAACTAAAACATGACACTACTTAAACTTATAATAGTAATTTTATTATTGGTATATTTGTCAAAATCTCTTGCATCCTGATACATAACAATAGGATAAAAGTCATACACGATTCACAGTATGTGATAACATTCATTTCCAGCAAGCAACAAACTAGAACACTTGAATATCATATTCATTGTAAGTTGTGCTTTAAATTATCAACACAACAACTAACAGATTTGTCACACCCACAATACAGCTATTCTTAATATGCATTATACAGCATGCATAGTCCATTATGGGGTAGGCAGACACACACACACACTGTCAGTCCGTCATTGTCCACTGTTGGACATCATCATCATCATCACTGCTGGACATAGGTGTCTCCAATGGCACGCCACTGAGCTTGATCTTCAGCTCTTCTTATGGGGTAGGCAGAGAGAACCAAATAACAAATATCTCTTTCCTTACAGACTTCATGTGTTTCCTTTACATTTATATACATGTGATAAGACACGGGCAATGTAAATATTGTATTTTGTCCTACATTTAACAATGCAACATTTTTTCCACATACATGTAGTCACATGTGTTAAACGATAGAAGTAGGCAGACATGTTAAGTTAATACATCTATTAGTATCTGGATTAACTTCTTTTGCCTTTTCGAGTTTCACTATTTATCTTCATAAATTAAAAATAGTTATTGATCATACACAAAATACTCCTAAGGAGGTTATAAATTCACTTCTGACAGAATGAGACTATTTTTAAACCTCATTAAGGTTCTATGGTGATATAGAAAATCTGCAAGGAGTGGAAAAAAAAAACAAATATGGACAGATAATCTTTGAACTCAATAACACGAATTATCCTTAAGCATTTTGCAAAGTTTTATGAAATGTCAGTGCAAGTTCAATGTGAACTGTCCACTTTTATTAAAGCACCCAAAACAATTAAACATTATGTGTGTATGTATTAAACAGTATGTGTAATTTAGAATAGAAATGTTCACATTTTTTTTCAAATTTTTGAGAAATAACTTGACATCATACCCAAATTTCTGAAACAAGAAGGTGGAGGAGTGTAATACACTACCATGTTTCACCAGTTAAGTTACACATCCCACCATCGAATAAGGACTAAGATACTTAAGTGAAATTATTGAGAGATTATAGCTTCATTATTTAATTTTTAGGTTCCCATATTGGTCATTCTAGGTTCGAGTCCTGGTAACATTAGTATAGCTTCAAAAAAATTATTACCATAACTGAAAATATAAATATTTAATGAAACATTATGAGATAACTTGTACACTAGAGAAATCTTTGCAATATTCTTCAATGTATTTTAAGTAGTGACCGTAAGTGTGACTGCTGATCGAGACATACTGCATTCAATCACCGAGCTGGATACTACTGGGTTTTTCTAACTTGAAATTGGTACTAGGTGTAACAGGGGAGTGTACTACACTCCGTCAACTACCTCTTCAAACTCTTTTCTTCATGATACAACCCCACAAGAAGACAATATAAAAATGGTCCAGAAGAAGACTATTAATATAAAATGATTTACCTTAGGTTTCATTTTACTGTCAACATAATATTAATATAGAGATTTAAGCTTCCTATTGTGATTCTCAGAAACAACATTTCATATGTAATATGGGTATTTAAATGTTTTGAATACATAATATATATTTACATATATATATATGTATAATTTACTTGACTGCCTCATTGACCGAGTGAATGATGATTGACAGGTCCTGGGTTTGATACTATGGGATTTTTCTAACTTTCTAGTAGAAATTTCAAGTAGTGGCTTGGAGTCTAGATCTGACCCTGTTGAATGGCTGTGGGCTCAACAACTATTCCATGATGAAATGTATGAATGTTCTACATTCTTCTGTCTACCCCTTCCAGGAAGGTTTGATGTTAAATTATATATAATGTATGCTATACTATGATATATATGAGTTGCTTGAAAAATAAATTAAAATCATTTAATGTTAAATTAACATAACTTCATGGCTGCAATCTCTGAAGGGACAGGCAAAGAAGTGTAGTACACTCTCATGTTTCACTAACAATTTACATCCCATGGAATAGGTGGTGAGCCTGTTGCCATACACTAGGCACAGATCCAGACTCCGAGCCACTACTAGAAATTTCTAATAGAAAATCTAAGTTACAAAAATCCAATAGTACCTGACCTAGGATTTGAACCCAGGACCTCACAATCGTCAGTTGCGCTTGCAACCAATTGACCAATGAGGCAACCTTACATTTATAAATTTATACTATCTAATTTTATATTTGGCACTCAGTATTATCTGTCTAACTCTTAAGAGTCATGGCATTATGGAATGGTATAAAGATATGAGCATGATTATTACATATTATGTATTTTAGGTTAACTAACAAACATTTGCTGTGTATAACAAACTATGAACTTAAAGGTTTGACTTCAAAAAACACATTCTAAAGTTGTATTATATGGTACATGTATTGAAGATGGTTATTACTATAGGAATAAAAGCCAATATGTTAAGTTAAGTTACAGGTTAAATGACTGCCTGGTTGGTCGAGATGGTTGCAAGTGGTCCTGCAGACCGCGAGGTCCTTGGTTCAAATCCCAATTCTGGTACTATTGGATTTCTCTAATTTAGATTTTTAGATTTTCTAGCAGAAATTTCTAGTAGTGGCTTAAAATCTAGATCTTTGCCTGGTGTATTGCAAAAAACAGATTCCCCACGTATTCCATTGTGTAACCTAAAAGTAACAGGTGAGATATGGGAGTGTTATACACTTCTCTGCCTACTCCTTCAGGGATTACAGGTGTTATGTTACATTTTTTAAGTTACATGTTCCATGTATATATTTACACATGCTAAATAAATTTAGCTCTAAGGCATAGGTTCTCAAACTTATTCCATGTGCTGTAGACTGAGAATCCATCATTTTTTAGTGTGTCAGAAATTACTTTATTTTAAATATACCTATTGTGTCATATTGGTCTTATCTTTAGGCTTGCATGGGGGCAACAAAGGATAAAGAGTCTAGATCTTCCACTGTCTTACAGAAAGCTACCAGCGCCCACACAGAAGTGTTATCACCGACTTTGAGAAAGACTGCTCTAAGGTATCGGACAAAGGTTTATTATTCATGACATGAGTTAACTATATTGTAGGGATGGATTGGCAATTCATACTTTTATAGCTAAGAGAGGGACAACAATATTTTGTTATCATCATCAACCTGTCTCAGTACACCGCTGGACATAGGCCTCTACTAGTGATCACCATTACACCTGTCCTTGACTTGCTACATTCACCTTCTACCTACAGCTTGTAACACATCATCATTATTTATACTCAATATTTTTTGTCTACCATGTGAAATATTGTTTCATAGTAACAAGGAAAACATGAAATGCTGCTCTAGTGCTTCTTTATATTTCCTGCACAAAATGGTAATCGTTTTGTTAACTAATAAATAGTCAATTACTTGAACGCATTTTGCATGAAATACATACGCAAAATATGGAATACCGTATTTTGCAACATGAGGGAATAATATTTACTTACTTTTCACTGTGGAACTTATTAATCCATCAAAGGATCTACAGTATCAACCTAAAATATATCGAAATTACGATAAATGGTACGAAGAATGGAGATGCGCATCAGATCACAAGGCTTCATAACCAGAGATGTTAAAATGCAAACATTCGAATGAATACAAAAACATGACACAAACTACGTTACTACAAACAATGTATTAAAAATACAAATAACACCAAATGGGCATGTAAGCTTGACACTGGTTTGTTTTGAACAAGCAATGTGCCGTCGTGGTCCTCTATGCGACATCACAACACCACAACTTACAACACCCTGACAATTCCCACAAACACACCCAATTTTCAAGGTTAAACCTCGTTATATGGACACATATATAATCAAAACACAATATTTTCGATATTTAATCACACCTAAATAATAAAGAAACATGTATAATGACTAAAATACGTACAAGAAGTCATAGACGTGGGCCCTGTGATCCCGATGTTTACAAAATTACCACAGTAGTCTTGTTCAAACAAAACAATCACAAAATTAACATAATGAGTTCACAAAGACATCACTGGAAAACAAAACATACGAGTAATTATTGTCCTATTGATCTAAATACACAGAAAATCCGTTTAAGAATTTTTTTATCAATCGGTGGACGCCAAACTGCGGGAAAAACTACAGCGAAGTTAGTAGCATTCGCTTCGCAATTCAAGGTTGCTCTATAATCTGTGGTTCTCGTTCTGAAGTCAAAATTTATAGCTATTTAATTTTTTATATGGTAACCCAAACGACGCAGAATAGACTTCAGATGACTTCAGACTTCAGATAACAGATGATAAACTGTAATGTTTTTCCCACAGATAGCAGTATCGTTTATTTGATATATATAGATATTCGAATATCCTTATTTATATTACAGAAACTTGATTGTTGTTATTTTTAATATACCAATTAACATCGATTTTATAGTCTACTTTAATATTGTATAAATATGCTATAAGTATTGGTTATTAACATTTTTGTACTATGACGGTTATAAAAGTGAAACAACTTTACTGACGCAATAAATATATTCTGAATCGTGCAGATAATTATTAACAGGTCTATAAATTCGAATGTTAGTCACAGCGCTACTTTCTGATTGAGAAGAGTTAAGACCAATTTAGTCTTAAAACTTCTGAACTACAGATCTGCTTCTGAAAATTTAGAAGACTAAATTATACCAAATTGTAAAAATATTACATTATTATATATAAGTACGACAAGTAAACAGGTCCATTCTTTTTAAAGTTAACTTCATTTATATAATGGGATATGTTTGAAAAAAAATTAAAACAAGATACCGTTTTCAGACATTTTATTGTTAAAGCCTTAAATTATACAAATGATATTACTTTTTTCCTAGCCAACAACTAATCAAAACTAAACGACAAGAAAATGTCAACAGCAATTATGAAAACTTACAGCGACGCACTTAAAATATTTATTTGCTACGCAGCAGTCAGTTTGTCATGTTATAAATCACTTATTTAGAATTATAAATATAATATCATAGTATCGGTCTACAATGACACATGCAACCAGTACAGAATGGTAACGCGACTCCACCAACGGCTGCCACCTAAATATTAAAAAGTTAAAAATATTTTGACAGCGACACAAAATACACAATCGCGCCTCTAGCGGCGGTTATCGGAACTGAATGTCATGTCATGAATTCATATAAAACGAATTACTACGCGAATGAATTATAAATGCTGAAGTAACTTCATTTGATTTTGTTTGCTTTGATAGTGAAATTACTTGCACCGTGTCTCACGGCGCTAGCTAAGTAATATACTTTTTAAAGAAACTACAGAAAAATGACACAAGCGATAAAAAATCATATGGAAATTATGAAGATTTCAGAAAAGTATTAGTAATCAGTTTTCTTTTTTGCATATTATTATGGATTAGTACTTGCTTTTGTGTTAAAATTAATGGCTACATATATTTTATAACTTAGAATTCCTAATATGCTGACATTTTAACAATATGAGATACACTACTCTCGACCTTAAGAAGATGCTAACCGTTTAAGGATTTTTACGAAATCTTTTAACTTACGGTTGGAGTTACCATCGTTGTCCAGAAACAGGGTTAGGAGTTAACGTATAACCGCCGACAAAAACGCTTTTGCACTTAATTGTGTCGTCAATCAATCTCCTAATTCACGATAGAATAAATTTAACTAGAGCTCTTTAGCAAAGTGTGTAAAACAGACGAGTACACAAAAAATTTTTAATCGATTATGATACTATGATTATACTGATTATCTGACTCATCACCTTTTGAATGTTGATCATAATAATAATTAAAATATTGTTTAGTACAGACAATACCTGTTACTCTATCATGGACAAGGTGAAAATAGCCAATAAAAATGTATTACATTCTTAGTAAATTAAACATGAAAGAAAGAAGTGTATAAAGAAGGCTACCATACTTTGCTTACCAGATGTCGCCACTGAGTCACACAGATGTCATTTATTTATTAAACGTGTTTAACAGTATTAAATCATTAAAACTTGTAATTGCCATTTAACAATGTGTCACAAGTTGTTTTCTTTTTCAGTCCTATCATTATGTTAGTGAGTTGAGACAATGTACAGAAATATAAACATAAATTTATTTTATTTTTATTCTAATTTATTTTTTAATTCATATTTTTAGTCTGTGCTTTTTACGAATTGTCGTTTGTTATTGGCCTCAATTATTGTCGTAACTTCACTGTGCGACGGTAGCAAGGCTTTAGGAGTTTAGCCATATCAGAATTTACTAGTGATTTTATCTATTGGTAAGAAAACTACAGCTTTAACTCTAGTCTATGCAGATTTGGATGGATTGCATAGAATCGTAGAAACTACTGTTATTTTTTTCATTTTATTATATATAATAGCAGTTTGTATTCATAGTATTGTAATAGAAGCCCTCTTTACAATAAAAAATGTATGATTATCAAAATGTAACCTATGTGTTCTTAATATCTAACAGCAAACCTGAGATCTATGTATAAATGGAAATCAAATAACATTTAAAATTTATGACTATTAGAAAAAAAATAAATTAACATAAAATTTTGCATTTGTTAACAAACGGCTTGAACCAAATGATTTATGGATTCTAACATCTACTAATTAAGGTTGTAGGTAAAATGAAAAATTAAAGAAATAGCTCACCAATGATTAATTATTTTACTAATCTACGCGAAAAGATTGCAGCTTGACAGGCTTAAAGCCGTTTAGGTATAGGCACCTGGCAACACTAGTGTTTTAAAAACAGTATAAAATACATCCTCTGATAATGTCTTCTGTTGACGTTAAACTAAGATTCCCATTACGAGAATTTAAACATAAGATAATTTAATTTTCACAATTCTTTCAGCTGAAATTAGTTGTTACTTATATTATTTAAGGCCAGCTTAAATTAATTGACATTATTTCGATATTCCGCATACCTATAATATAAACATGTGTCAATATTATAAAGACGATGTAAAAAAAATCACTAAATAGTCAATTCAGATGTTGCTACCAACAGATTGTAAATTTCCATTTCACCACCATATCCAACACGAAAAATGTACATTTATCATTTATATGATAAATTCAAAATATTTCCAAAGCATGAATGAATGATAAATGATTTTCCATAGACTAAAATTACATGTGGCGATGTAATCCTAGTCCTTCCAAATGTAATCCTAGTCCAATTCTAATTTTCTGAAAGAGCCGGCCGTGGAGTGTATGTCTTGTGTCAAATCGTTCTTTTCTAGAGCGTGCAAGTCGACACACATTTCGTCGAGAGCGAGCAACTCTTGCCTATGTTTTAGAAGGTTGCGTTTCAACTCTTCGATCATGTCTCTAAGGGGAACTGTGCCACCGTATTCCTTCGGCAAGATGGAGCGGTCCACATATTTCATTAGATCTTCGGATGAACGATGGAACTGCAAGAAAAGGTGATGATTAAGTATTTAAAGATGAAATTCGTCGTGTTATCCCAACTTTTTTATTTCCCGTGCTTTGATATCCATGTGGACAGAGTTTACGAGTCTATTGAAAGAATATGAAACACGACTCTAGAAATTACCGGAGGTTAAATGTTTTCAAATATCCGAGTTCAGTTTTAGAATTTAGTTCATTGCAAAATTCACTGTAAGCATATATAGACTCGGAATTGTGACTGTTTATGGTGATGATGTCTCTGCCATTTAGAGATAGTACAGAATGTTGATACAGCCGGTACAAGATAACAACACGAGTTTTTTTAAGTAATGTAATAGTCTATCTATATAATTGACTAAAATACTTTAAATTAATTAACGTGGCGTATACATATAATTAAATTTATTAAAATATGTCGGGCCAATGTTCTTTAGTTCTTACCAAAAAATTCAAATACATCTTTTACCACAAAACTATAGTTTCTAAAACGATAAAACCCAAATATACGATACACATATGTTTGAAGCGTAATAATCACCATAACACGATCCTTGAGCTTGTCGCTGAGCAGTGAGATGGCGAACTCGAAGAACCTGACGCCGTACTGCGGGATGTTCACGAAGTGGGTCCGCTTGTGGCGCATGGGCGTGGAGTTCTAGACAAACGGACAAAATTACATTCATTAATGATATATAATACATGTTTTGGAATCAAAGTACATAAACATTTTAGGTTTTTAAATTGCCCTTAGATCAAATCATAATGCAAAATTATCATCTATTTCATTTAACGCTTATGTTATTTTGTCAATATACATAAAGTTGCTGGCAGCGATTGGATACCAAGAGCTGAACACATCTATCTATACGTCTGAAGAATCCTATGTCTACAGTGGACTGAAACTGACTAAAGATGGTGATGATCTTCTGGTTGTCGCCATGTCGTATCAACACATCCAATATGTAGTTATAGGAACATTTTTTTAAAAATAAAAGCAAATGAGCACGTTTAAGAACAAAAGTACCTGTATGCAATTGAG
>DWED01000861.1:0-10147 GCA_018245795.1 Protelbella ruficauda | reverse complement strand
TACTACACTCCTCTGCCTACCCCTTCGGGGATTACAGGCGTGATGTTACCTTAGTTTTAACCCCGGCGATGCGGCCACTAGTTTACTTTATTACTAATAAAACTAAGATTTCATTTAATAATTGACTGCCTGGTATTCCCTGAATCTGGTGTTGACTGGTAGCAAACGCGACTATTGATCGAAAGGTACTGAGTTTGATCCCTTGGTCGGGTACTATTGGGTTTTCCCAACTTGAAATTCCTAGTAGTGGCTCGAAATCTGGATCTGTCCTCGGTGCACTTTAATAGGTGAAACGTGGGAATGTACTGCACTCCTCTGCCTAACTAAGTAAAGTTTAAAAACAAACAATTATAAATTACGATTAAAGATTTGATTAATTGAAACTATAACGCATATACTGTGATTCAAGGGTCAATAAATTTATAATGTCACCAACGACCCATTTGTAGCATTAGAGTCACATAAACAGCGTCTTGTTATATATACGGAGCCATGTATCAAGTCTGATGAGAACAGTAACGGCGCTTTGTCCAACGTCTCTCCTAATGTACTGTCTTCAGTAGGCAATTGTGTGGAAACAAGTGAGCTTATTGTGAGATCTAATTAGTGTCACTTGAGTGGATGTCGACGTAGCATCTGAAATATTACGGTATAGTCGATTAAACTTAGGAGAAAGTAAGCTTAACACTTATATCGTGGGTAACAATAATATCGCGTTACTTGTGTTCTAAGTGTTAAGTTTAATGAACAATTGTATATTTACATATACAACACACATAAACACTACAAACATATAAAAACTAACGGTATAATATTAATTTAAGAATTAGTATTAAATACCCATTAGTGTTGGAGGCCTCGTACTCTGTGGACCACGTGATTAGTACTGATTCATTCATTGAAAAACGACCTCATAATCATTAGTTCATAACTTGTTACCGCTTTGCGGGCTAATTCTCGAAACACAAAGAGGTCAAACTTTCCCGTTTCAAACCGGTTAGCTCCAACTAATGAAACTTTAATGCGGTCAATTTCAAATTACAAAAATTGCGGGCTTTTTTAAGCGCTAAATCTATAAATATAATGTATGTAGTGCACAAACATAGTTGCGTAGACGTGTGAGAATTAAGAAATACCGACTTAGTTAGGCGTAAACAGTATACATCTAGGTACGTGTAAAGCCGCGTACGACTCACAACCACTGACTTTCAGTGAGAGCCAGTTTTTCTCACGTGTAGTTCAGCGGTGATGAAAAATACACGAAAAATAAGATTAGAACACAAATCGGTGGTAGCGTAAATGGACAAGCAAAAAAAAGGAAATTTAAATAGTTTGTACAACTATGTTGTAAAGGGCTAACGGGTAACATATTATCATTTCACTGTTAAAAACGAGTCTTCTCTCATTGACAAAGACTTTGCGTCTATAGTCCACCGCACTGGTCAAATGAGAGTAGGCAGACTTAACAGGCCATGAGGAATTTGGGTACCTACTCATATATTTGAAACAATATTATGTGGTGAACATTGCCCCTAGTTTAGTGCACTGTTATATTTATGTATTATGGTTTTATATTTCGTCCAAAATTATAAATTTGTTTTCGTATGTTTCATATATCTGGGGTATGAAACATTTTCGGTTCATGACATTCAAGTTACGAGTTCAACCTAAGAGAGATCCAGAGCTATGCAGTAGTTATAATTCCCGAGATATAGCACAAAGGGAGGTTAAAAACTTTCGCTCAAGTAGATAAAACATTCAAATCCAGGTGAAATGCTGAATTTCTTCAAAAGTTCTGTATAGCGAATTTGTTAATGGCTTCAGCAAACACGTCCCAGTTTCGAAATTCGCAGCGCTCCACAGAGTAGGACACATATAGAGCTATATTTTTATACATTCGGATATTTTTCTATGACAAATGACGTTACCTCTGTATAGTACGGGGTTATGACCTCTGGTAGATATTTATTCTCACTAACACGTCAATTGACACACAATTGTTCAAAGTTCAAAGTCATGTTCTAGTCAGAAATCTTAAAAAAAAATCAACGTTAATATAGCTGATCTTACTTAAATATATGAGTTCACAGTATGATGTACATAGAAGTGCGTAAATTCTACTAACTAGGCACTCTTTTAATTTAAAGTAGTGATTTCATTTCTATTTATTTTATGCTTTCGAAACAAAATATGACAGTAAATTTATTGTAAGTATAGATTTTATAAAATATTCCAACCCAACCCATGAAATACGTGATGGGCCTACAGTTACCAGATACTGTTTGGAATAAATGTGTCATGAGAGGCATTTGATGGTAGAGCAAGTTTATTAACTCTTTTGTGACTTTTCTAAATTGATCGTTAGTTTATTTTGTATTTATAATATTGTTTCTAAATTGAAGGTAACATAATTTTGGTTACTATCTAAAAATGCTTAAAATCAAGAAACCAGGTGAAAATCGAAAAAAGCTTTACAAACAAAAAAGTATATTTCGCAATCTTGTTGATTCTCTGACAATTTATCATCTGCGTTGCCATTATACTGAGTTCGCAGTTATTTTAATTACTCTCGTAACTACCAAAGCAAAGAGTGGAAATGAAAAAAATACTCAACTCGTTCAACAGGATCGTACTTCCGGTTACCATTTTGTTTCTACTATTAAACAGAATGCTTAAATATATTTCCTATAATATGTTTTTATTTAAAAGCATATATAAATATGACTAAATCAACCTCCTAGAGTTACTTATGTGAGTAAGAGACAAAGAAAAGTAAAAAGAGAAGTCGAGTTAACGGCATGAGAGTGATTGCACGAAATGATTGCGCGAGATATATTGGCATCGTGCAACTTAATAAATTCCGAGCCCAACTAGCGTGCAGCTAATGGTGCGAAAGTGAATATTACTATACAAATCGCTTCGATAATGTTGTTCACAATGTCAATTGTAATAATGTTAATGGCTGAAAGTCAGTTGGAATTTTAGGAACGCAAATATTATTGGAACATCAATATTGCATACTTCTAATATTGAATACTGCGAACCCCGGTTAGCGTGTTCTGGCCCAGAGTATGGCTTTAACCCTTTCTGAAAGATGTCCAACAGGGAAACGATAAAAGGATTGAAGATGATGATAAATTTGTTTTAAATACAGAATATCCAATATCAGTACTAAGTTTTATGATTTTCCTTTAGAACTTTACACCATAAAAATGCAAGCAAAAGGAAGGGTGTAAAACTATTACGAGATATTATCTTAAGACATTAAAAATAAATTAGTCTTGGGAAATAATTTTCCTCTTGTTTTAATCCAGCCGAGGAGATATCATGGTTATAGTTGGTCTTGCTGGATTCGTTAAGATTTCATTTTGGCTTTGAGTTAAAAGCTCGCGAAGTAGCGCCTCTGAAAGCAACATCCGCTGCAACTCGCTAGGGAGGCGAATCGCTTTCTGACGATATCGGTAGAAATGTCGATAGAAAATAAAATTATACATAAACGTTCTGAAATATTTTACACATAAAAATATAAAATTCCAAATTATATCATCCAAATAATAAAATATACAGAAAATTTGGTCTGTCTTTACCAGATTTTTTTTTTTTTGTATTTAGAATTTAAGTACCAAGACGTTCTTCGATATGTTACCAAGCATATTATTCATAGCTATTTGTGTTGTCTCAACACATTTGTTTTAAAGAACAACCCTTGTGATTAAACCTTAGTAAAAAATGGAATGTTTTTAACCTAAGTCCGATGAGTAAACCTTTTAAAGAAACCCGAACCATTTTCAATATTGTATATAGCGTTATCACAAACTGAAACTCTATCAATGCATCTAAGTTACTTTAGGGATCTACAGAGAACTCTTTTCATTAAGAGCATGATTACCTATTGCCGAGAAAAATATTAATATCAATAATAAACCTCATTCGCAAACGTTCAACAGCCACATTATAGCTTGTTTTCTTTTTCTTTCTTATAGCGGTACAAATATGGCAGAATGGGACAACATATTCTGTACCTTAACTTTAACAAGAATCCAATTTTTTTACAAAAAGCATGGCCAATATGTTTAATTATGTTTTTAAGATACTTAATTTTTTTTTTGGTACCGTTAGTAAGTACTATAGTATTTGGTACTACTTGTATTAGTAACGCCTGTATTTTCGCGCAGGTGTAGACAAAGAAGTGTAAGTACTCCCACGTTACACCAATTAGTCCAGGCACAGGTACATACTCCGAGCCATTACAAGACATTTTTGCTGGAAAATCTAACTTAGAAAAATCCATTAGTACTTGACACGGGAATTGAACGTCAGATAGTTAGTATAAATTAAATATCTTTGTTTCGGCAACCACAGGTGGGCTTTAGGTGGTATTTTAAAAAATATGACAAATTCAAGATAGATTTCCCAGTTTTCTAATACCGCAGCATTAAAAATGCAGAATGTATTCCACCTCCGCGCCAGTGTCAGTACGTACCGCGAACTTCTTAACTATGTTCGTTAAGCGCTTGTTTTGAGCTTTGAGTTAAAAGCTTGCAAAGTAGCGGCTCTGAAAGCAACATCCGCTTGACTAGGGCTGGGAAAACATCGATAAACTAAAATATCTTGCTATATACTGTTACTATCGGTAATATATCTATGTATCTAATGATGTCGATGATATATCCAGGTGATCTATTAATAAATGAAAAGAAGTCAACACATCCCTTATACAAAATAATGCGAGATTTGGCAAAGTTAAAGTTTAAACACAGGAGTGCACAACGCTAAATTTTCTATATTATATATTATGTATTATAAACACACTGTTTACGTACACACTGTCAAAAAATTTCTCTGGTCAAGTGATAGCTCAGAATAGTAATTTACAAACTCATTAATATAAGAAGCTGAATAATAGGCGATAACATTAATAACTAATAAGATACAGGCGTGATGCTACGTTTTATGCATTTTAGCCGAATTTTGGTCACTAGCACACTTAAATAGGTTTTAGATTATGAACAAAAAATACGTGTACATTTATCATCACCGTCATCGTCATGAAACCTTTTGTCGATCTATTATTAGACATGGGTCTTCTAGCGGAATGAGAAGTGTTAAAGCCTTAGTCCACCACGGTGACCAAGTGGCAGATGGATACTTAAACCACTAGGAAATTAAAAACGTGAAATTCCAAAAACCAAAATGTTTTGTCCATTTTCAATATAAATAATACTTGAATAAATAATGCACTTGAATTTTTATTTCTGAGATGTCGTTATATTTCAATGTGGGACGCATTTGTTCTCACAACTAAAACCATAAAAAATACTCCGCTGCACTCCGCCAGAGTCGTTGCTACTCTTATAAACTAAAGACTCTCGTAAAGTTTAAAACGAAACTGAAACTTTATGCTC
This sequence comes from Protelbella ruficauda, assembly GCA_018245795.1. Classification (NCBI taxonomy): domain Eukaryota; kingdom Metazoa; phylum Arthropoda; class Insecta; order Lepidoptera; family Hesperiidae; genus Protelbella; species Protelbella ruficauda. The sequence goes on along the minus strand of DWED01000861.1, from coordinate 4,742 downwards.
ATATCCATCACGTTTTATATCTGACTTATTGTTACATTTTCCGTCGAGATACAATCTCCACTTTATGGCCGACCTATTACACTCGTCTCGAAAACGATCATAAAAGGACCAGCAGTGTGCGTTATGAAAACTGTAATTTTACACTACTTTGATCACGGCGAACACTAAAAGGAGTTTAATTTTCACTGTGTCACTTTATTGCATGAAAGAGTTGGGTTATGTGTCATTATGAAGTTTACTAACGCTGGGATTCCGTGGAACCGAGTGGCAGTGAGATCCTGATATTTGACCTTTTATGTACTTTTTATTTTCAAACTCAAGGGGAAAAGAGAAGAGTAGTGAGATTAAACGTTACTGTATAATAGGGAACAAATATATTATGTCGTTTTTTTATAAGGTTTCGGCAGTTATTTTTATGGTGTTTTGATTAAAATTCTTTCCGGTTATTAGCACAACCGCGGCAATTTCTATTCTTTTGTCGTATTTAATGAACAGTTTAATTAGTTCTCTGAATTTGTCTATTTTAAAGAATGTAATACCTACATATGTAGTTCTAACATTACAATAAATCGGTTCGGTCTTTTTATTATTATTATTGGAAGTTCTAGAAAAACACTCATAAATAACCCGTCCACGAGTTTAGAATACGCCCCGGATGTCCGCGTAGTCGCTGCGGAGTCGAAGCGGGCGGAGATGCAATGCCATCCATCTTGTGACCGTGGTGGTGATGCGAATGGTACTGACGTATTTGGTACAGTAACAGAATCTAACTCAATAACAGGAAATATAAACAATTTGTGCCCGGTGTATGGCAATAGGCTCACCACCTATTCCATGGGACTTAAACGTAACTGATGAAATATGGGAATGTACTACACTCCTTTGCCTATCCCTTCGGGAATTACAGGCGTGATGTTACTTTTTTTTAATAAACAATTTGAATAAAAGTCAATTTGCAATTAGGTTTAGGTCTTATAGAATTTATTTCTCATACAAAACATACATTTCATTTATAATGAGATACAAAAAAAAAAGGAAAGAAATATTTACAAAAACATTCTTGATCTGGAGCGAAATTTATACAATGCAAGTAAGTAATGCAAGTACATACATATTATATTTATTTAGACAATAAGTTGTGTTTATTTTTTAACATGTTAATATTCTCATATTTCTTTATATAATTCGGCAAATTGAAATAGATAAAAAGAAATTGATAATTTCTTTTGGACTGAATTGAAACATTCAATTAATTGTACAGGCGTTGCTTTGCGCAAATTTGTTTGTCATAGATTAAGCTAAGGTTATTTTGCCACAATCCGTGAATTTTGTGTATCATGGTGTATACCTACCACCTATATGTGCAGTCAAACTTCTCACAAAGGATACACGCATATGCAAACAACATGTAAAGTATACACAATCACTCGTACTGCTGACCAGATGTGTTTCGCCCTGAAGCGGAGTATTTTCAACAATATGAACTCTGCAACGTTTAGTTATAAAGTGAAGGTTACTTGTAAAATAACTTTTAAAATTCCGTGAGTTCATGAGATTACATATCACTTGCTGTAGCTGTAATAGAAAACATCGTAGGAAAATTTACGCATTTTACGTTCTTCAGAACGTTCTTTAAACCTTCCAATGACTGCCGAATTTAGAAACTATGAAAGACTATTATCTTAACGCTTGTCATCCTGTGACGAAACTCGTGTCCAAAGTGAAACAGACAGCGAGTTGATGAGGACCAGGATGTATAAAAGTACAACGTTAAACGAACAATATGAACTTTGAGGAAAGTCTTATCTTGGAATTTTAAAATCCCTCTCTTGGCAATGTCGTTTCCCCATTGGAGTATTGTAATTATCATTAATCGTCATACCTTTTCGCTGATGAGGTCAACTCCCATAACAACGGGTAGCACACAGCGTATGTCCGACGTAACGTTGAAAATGGGTATTGAAAATGGAAGATTGAGAATAGAATATTGTGTCCGAAATGTTCCTGGAACGGCGCCAGCGCTGACGGCGAAAATTTTGCCAATCAGTTTGAATCCGATCAGCAGATTATTCGAGGTTAGATTTTGGGTTTCGCTGCTATAGAAATTTACAGTACATGGATTTTGAGAGGTGTGTAAAAAGTCGAATTGCCTGTCCTGTCCAGATCTCTGACATAGCAAGGAAAAAACAAAATATGTTCCTTCGTCGGGTCTCCATAGTAGTATGAGAAGAAAACGGTGGAGATACGCAACTGGTGCTAAATGCGGAATGAGTTTCCTTCTGAGGTATTCCCGGAGCGCTATGATAATTGGCTCTGGTCATCACCTACAAAGTTTAAACTGATATGTTTATCGGAAGCCTCAAAGGCGTTTAAAAATCATCCAACACACAGGTTAACTACTGACTAATTTCTTCACCAAATCAATACTGAAGTAGCATGATGGAGTAGTAGACGTAATAAGGTTTGCAGATATCCTCCTTAGGGCCAGCTTCCTCCGGGAATGCTTGATTTAAATTGTTGACGTGTCGATTGCAATCTGGTACCGTGTTAGGATACGGAGCAAATAATATGTCCAAAATGTATCTGGAAAGTCGCCAGTGCTGACAGCATTGCTGATTCTAAAAATCGGTTTGAACGCAGTTAGCGAGTTGTAACCGATTCGGATGCAAGTTTGAACATTGTCACGATCATATTTTCCACCACGTATCGAGTATATTGATACGAGTACAATTGAAAAGTTTTGGGAATGTACAAATTCACAGTTTTCTAACTTACGTTACATGAAATGCCTTTATTAACTATAAAACTACTACACTCATTCAAGATATAATATACTCTCGAATGTCATGGCAAAGCACACTTGGTTTCATGTTTCTGTTCGATTTAATAACAAGAAATGGTGGTTTCGAAAAGTTTTACTCCATATCATTTATTGCACATAAGATGAACAGTACTGCCAAGATTTCCACTCTGTATTCGCCTTAGTGGCTTCACCTCTTGAACTTCACGGAGTTAGTATGCACTAAATCCACTAGAACCCGAACTTCATATATTAGCCACTTTGCTCTGGCGGCCGGCCAATCTTCTATGCTCGCTCATGTTCTAATGATGCTCGACTGATATTAATATCTCCACTCCATATTGCTGAATCTATCTCTAAAATCTTAAAAACTACTCTGGTCGCATCCACTCTTTACTATGCTGAAACTGTCTATCTTTAAAATCTTGGAAGTTATTCAGTTTTTTTTTTGACGTTGCCTTTATGTGGGTTTTGATAAGTGCCACTCGTTAGTGGTATTTAGAAAGAAGCGAAGATAACAGAGAAAAACGTAAGCATGCCTATAAAGGCAGGTTATATTCTGTTAAGGATAAAATAATGCAGTAGATTTTGAATTCATTGTAGAGATTGATTCACGAAAGTTTTAATACAAATCGAAATTAAAAAAATGTAACGTTCATGGCACATTACAAATTAGACTTCATTGCTAATAACAGATACTTTACTGAGCATTTATAGCAAATAGTATATTCGTACCCTCATGGATACTTGGAGGACACTCGATATTTTGCTAGAGCTGCCCAAGGTAACTAGATTACTATGGTGACCTAAAGACCCTATATTGATAAGTTACAATTTCCAACAGCTTATTATACATCCAATTTATCTGAATCCTTTGTAGATATTCTTGACTCAATATATGTTAGATGCTTGAACAATAGACTATGATTCAGAATTTCATTAAAAAGGTGCGACATAGTTTTATAACAGATTCTGTACATACGCATAGAACGGCTCAGTGTGGAATTCTACTGATAAATATATACATTTTATTACTGGTAATTAGTAGAGACAGGTGTGCCAGGTGACAATATTTTTGTTAGCTCCTAGTTTTTTTTCTTCTTTTATAAGTATTTTCTCACTTGAGTGACTATGCTAACCCCGTATAGTTACCCACTGTAAGAAAATATCCTAACATGTAACTGAAATAATGTGTGTGTAGTTTCATTAATCTTCTCCAGACAATCGGCAAACCAAAATGCTGTTAACAATACCTATGTGATATTTGTTCTAGATAGACGATAATTCAATTACCTCCTGTCTTAATGCCTCGTTCCGAACACACTCCATCAATATATGTAGCTCCTAGTTTTGAGGTAAGCAGCTAGAGGAAATTTAATCAAACCTGCCCGCCTGTGAGCCCTGAAAGACGCAAGAGGTCTGCCAAACCACACTTGGCTCAGTTACTCTTATTCTAAGACGAGAGCTGTGCCCATAATATGAATGGTATACATTGCGAATGTAAACTTATGAAAGCGCATGAACCGTAGATCAAAATTGATGCATTTATTAATCTAGTCAAGAGAGCCGTAATTTCATGAAGTCTCGAATGAGTTGTAATTTTTACCGCACATTATTGAAAACCTGCTGTTATATTAGCAATATACGTTGAAGTTCGCTAGGTATATTCATAGACCTGAGGTACATAAATAAAAAAATTCCTAAAAGACAAATGACAACGGACAAATTCCAAAACGGTAACGACTCGTGGCTAAGATATCGAAGTGACATACAATTGTACAACTTCTAGAACGCAACGTTCGTGAAATATCAATAAAACAACTTAGGACATCTACAACTTTCTTTTGATGTATATTATTTTTATTAGTGGCAGTGGGCTGGTCACATCTGTCGCAGAACCGATAGCCGCTGGAGCAGACGTGTTCTGGAGTGGAGACCGCGA
>DWED01000860.1:0-10151 GCA_018245795.1 Protelbella ruficauda | reverse complement strand
ACACACACACACACACACACACACACACACACACACACACACACACACACACACACACACACATATATATATATATACATATATATATTTATATATATATTTATATATATATATACATATATATATACATATATATATAATTATATATATATATATTTGGTTTAGGTATTCCACATATCCTTCCTGTACAAATGTTCATTCCTTTTTGTGTAACAACAAACAGTTAACAAGTATTAACAAAGTATTTAATTTATGCAAAATGCACGGAAGCAAATGCCCACATATGATCAAATATGTGAGTATATATAATTAGATATAAATGAGGATTTTCCTTTAACAAACAAACGGACAACTGCGTGCACACGGAATATCAATATTTCAGGCCGCTTCAAGTGTTCATGCACTGTATTGTACGGTTTTGCAAAACAGCGTGTTCCTCTGTGACATAACTTTTATATTTTATTCAGTCTCATTGTAATTCAAAGTAACACGTTCGGTCTTGTGTCTCTCTGGTTCCATCAATAATGTAAGATACTGTATGTTGGTTACGACAAATCGAAATAAAAGTAACGTCTGTCGGGTAGAAATAAAAGCATTTAGAACTGTATGTAATGTGAGTGTGAGTGATAAAGTTAGGAATGATCAAAAAACGATGTGGTGTGAATGATGTAGTGACGAAGGTGGGCAAGGGAATGCTTAGGTGGTCCGTTCATGTATAATGAATGTATAGCAGTCGAACAAGGAAGCATTTATAAAGCTAGTGTGGATGATAAACTCAAGAGGTCTCTTTTGATCTTTTGATCTCAGATCTGTCTAGATCTGAGATCTTGACTTAGCCAGCGTGGCAGACTATGGCCTTAACCCTCTCAATATGAGAGGAGACTCATATTCCAACAGTGGAATGATAAATGGGTCGATTATATTATATTACATATATTAGAATCTAACATTAAAGTTAGTACTTCTTTCAGATGTTTGAGGACAAACACAAAAGTTGATACATTTATTTTTACATCTATATATCTTACAACGGTTGTAATTTTAAAGTTTCGCGGCCACAAACATCCTACACCGTACCTGCGACCTCTAATCGGGTAACAAAGAGAAACACATATTTAATACTCAGCAATCCCAAAATCCTTTGTACACGGTTGCCACAATGGAAAAGGGTATTTTCCTTTAACGGTTGAAACGTTAATTCGTGTTTAATTCGACACCTTGTTAATTGTTTCCGACACCCCAGTCCGTGTGGTGACCTCGCCGGGCGGAGCCGTGGACAGCCGAAGACCACCCGAGCCACCTACACCCTCTCAGGGGGTCATTTTAAGAATATTTGCCCAACACCCCCTATGTTTACTCGGGTTGTTTGTGGTACCCAGAAAACAATAATCTCAAAATTCATTGCTCATTTTATTATTGTTGATACACCGTTTTACGGCAATTCGATTATTGGAACGAGTAATTAAATGATAATACTGGGTATTAATTGGATTTTACCTGAGTTGGTGCGCGATCATTTTTAAGTACACCCGCTGTTTATCACGGGCATTTGAATATTGGAAATGAAAGTATTGATGCTCGTAATTTAAATTATTGCTTACAGAATTTGGGAATATTTTAATAAGTACTATAGATAGATATTAAGGCATAGGATCTGCTGTACATGTAATTATTTCAATTATATTTCTATTTAAATATGATCTTTCAGAAATTTTAGACTTAGCAAATAGAGTTAGTTCCCTTTTCATATGGATCTCACCTATTGGTTCCAGACAAATTCCCTATCGGTATGCTACAGTCTTTCCCCTATATTTATGTTAAACCAACCCAATAATTATACAGCTTGATTTATTCAACATTTGTATGTTGTTTCAGAAATGGCAAGAATGGAAAAGTCTCCTCTCCTCGCCAACGGATACAACGCGCCTCCAACACACTTGGGGCCGATGGGCTTCATGCACCAGCACGCGCTCATGTCTCCGGGCATGCCGCACCACGGCGTCCCGCGACCAGATGGCTCTATTATCAAAGGTCAACCTATGCACAACATGGAAGCACTGGCAAGGTAACGAATGAATTTCTTACCATTTAAGCCATTAGCCTGCCGCAAAGTATTTACCACATCCCACTGTTCCCAACTGTTGAGGTCTGACTAAGTTCGAGTTTCAATATACTCAGTAGAACTGAAGATTCGTCGCAATCGTTACAATCACAGTAGCATTTCGAACAAACCTTAATGTTAATAAAATAATGAAATGTGGTTCTTTAATGACGTTGTTTATACTAATTTCATTGAACGGGTGTTCAATTAAATTAGTATAAAGTAAAAAAAATATCATTAATGAGAGGCTTTTAATGAGAACAGTGTTAATCAACTGTTTTTCAAACAGAGCCGCAATTCCTTTATTTCCAAGATAAGCACGGAACAAGATATCATTTAATTGGTTAATGAAAAAAGGATAATAATGAGAGAGGGTGACTTGATTAAAGTTATATTAAACACTCATAATAAGAAAAAAATACATCGAGGAAAAAAGATTTAAAAAATATACGAATTAATCAACGAATTAATTTACAACCTGTGCACAATAACTTGAAAGTATTCCAAATTTGAAAGTAATCAAATTTTCTATTTGATTTAAGACATTAACAGAAATTAGAATAAAAAATGTATTATATTTAAATGAAAAAATATCGATATTATATCGTCGATAAGACACGTCCCGCATTTTAAACAATATGTGAAATATTAATTTAAACTCATTTATAATAACATTGTATGACTGGAATAACTTGTGTAGCTAACATTAACGAACTTTACATAATCAAATACTCTAGCCACTGGCTTTTCTTTGAGGGGTTTTCGCGCATAATGCCCACGCTGGTCATGCGGGCTGGGTATCGTAGAACACAACTACTAGCAACGCCCACGCTGCTGTCCGTCAGCGACCAATGCATTTAGACGTGTCTAGAAAGGCGCGATTAGCCAGTTCTTAAATAAATGAAAAACTGTCCATAATCCGTCTGTGTGTGTCTGTCCATAATATCTGGTCACAGGTCTCTCTAATAACACGTCTCTGAGCTAATAGTAACTGACCATAATAAACTGTTTAACGTCAAAGTGCTAAATAAGTCCTTTCTTGGAGTATTTTCGAGGAGGATTAAGTCACGGTCAGTAAACTAAGAACGTCAACTAATTGTAAGGTGAAAATGAAGCCTTTGAGTTCACGCTGAGATTCCAATTTTGTCAACGGTCAAATTACAAAGACCGATTATAACCATCCTTCAATAAACTATATCAGCTAAGGATGGCCTTTATTTTATATAAGTTAATGTATATTTATGTGTATATGGGTGGTAGCCTGCAACCGTTTTTTGTTTTATAGCTCTTCAATAACTTTCAATACGTATTTAGTATTAAACCATACCCATATTTAGTATTAAACCACATACTTATATTAAATATTAATGTAGCTATTATAAAGTATTACAGTCTTTCTTTTATTATACAAATAATTTATCATCATATTCTAACATCATCATCAGCCCGCTTTCGTTCACTTTACATACGCCCCTCCAATAGCACACATGTGACAGCTTCCATTAGACATTTTTGTCTTGTTCGACTTTTTCCCAATAGGATATTTTTTTTATTCCAATATATTTTACAGTTTACATAGCATAAAAAATGTACGTGGGTATTATATTTAATAACACTACTCAAATTTTTAGACGTATCACTAAATAATTTCAACATTAGATTCTGAATACCGCGGTAACTATTATTGTATTCTTCCATTTGAAAATGGATTTTTAAGTTAGTGAACAGTTCGTCACGCATTATGGAGTTGCCATTTTGTAAAATACTTTTTCATAACAAAATAAAATTTTTACTTGTGTAATTTTATTTTATGTTAAACAGCATGTACGCAGTATGCTCGCAAACTATTTCAAAGTACTTAGTTTTGCAGAAAATAACTCCCAAAAATGCCTAAATGTTAACTGCGTGAACAAACTCACACTATTCTCGAACATTCTAGTGCTTACGTCATTACGACCCACGCTGTACGGATTAATAGGTCTACGAAAAGAAACCTGTAAGCAGGTCACAAGTGATACAGGTTAAATGTGTAAGCGAGTTAATCCAATAAGAAAAGTACAAACAGCGAGTGCCCTCACTTCCGCTCTGAAGACCCACAGCGCTCACTTCACTTACCCCACTGTCTTACTGCCACTTACTGCCACTCGCGTGATTCGACACCGGGTAAGCACACACTACACTGCCAACAGCAAGTTTACGAGCGTCATGTATATCTGTAACGTCACCGATAAATAAAAACACCTGAATAAATATATTTTTATATTAAAAAGCATGGCAGAGGCAGACAGCCCACCTGATGGTATGTGGTCACCGTCGCCTATTGAGATCTACATCAGAGGAGTTACCAATATATAGCCTGTCTATTGAACACAAGTCTCTTCTCAGCATGAGGAGGATTACATACTAACAGGATATATATATGTATCATACATCAACTATAATTCAAGTGCAAACTATGAAGACGTTCAGAATTTTGGAAAAATTGCTAATATAACATCTATAGCACTGTATTATCTTCAATCATAGTATAAGAACCTGAATTCGAATTGAAACCAATTAATCAATTAAAGAAACAAAAGACGGTATTCAAGGCGACATCTTTTTTTCCTACTGATAGATTTACTTAGCTTAGGCAAATGACAAAGTAAAAAAGATGGGCTGCTTAGTGTGTTATGAGAAATTTATGAGGCTTACGTTTTGATTGTATAATTTTTCTACACAAATTTCAGTATGGCTACCTTGTCACCTGGTCCTACGCTTTTTCACTTATGAAACATTAAGGACTATTGCAGACTAATTAGTGATACGAATGTTAAATATTTTATTTAGAAGCAAATACCAATAAATTTATATACTTAGAGGAAAATTTACCAAAAACTAAATTAGAAGGCATTGCTCCAACTGAAAAAGGATTCATCAAGGTGATTTTAAATTAGAATTTTTGTCAATCGTTTCTATCATTTTAGAAGTTGATTATATATGTTCCTGTTATAATTTTTGTCTGACCCTTTTCTCCAATGGCTACTTAATCTGAATGCGGAGTGAATTCCATTCTGACTAGAGACAAATATTTGTGTGATAAGCGCTAGTGTTCGTTTTGCCTGGGTGTAAAGACAGAATCATTATATATGTTTATAGGTATAACATTTGTAGCTTATCTGTCCTCTGGTCACAAAAGATATTCCAAAATATAAATTTATCTTTAATCACATATCAAAATAATTTCATCGAAATGTCAAAACACCTTGGCAGCGCCGTCGCCCGACCTGTTTATTGGAGTGTTAAAAATGTACAAATGAAATAAATTCACCCTTAATAGAACATTGAAATACTATAAGAAATATTCCTGTCTCGAAGAGAAGTTTAATGAAAACAAAGTGCTAAAGTAATCGAGAAACAATTTCAACGATCACGCATGAGTTGTTTCAGCACAAATATAAGCGATTGTTTTAAAAACATAATTAATTTCTTCGACCCCTCGCTCAACCTAACGGAACATTTAATATTGAGTGCTCATAATTATTATTCCTTTTACATTGAAACCCTTTCCCATTCAAGAACTTTTTTTTAATACTTTCAAGAACACTTTGTTGCAAGTTTTTGTCTTTCTAGGAGTTTTTATTAAAGTGGGATTCTTTTTATAGTAGCGATCTTTGTGAAAAAAATGTTCAATTAGAATTTCGCTCGTTTCATCCTCGTTGTCTTTATTTTTTTTATTTTCAATACTCTTCTGTACACCTTCTTCATTTTCTCTTATTTTATTTTGTTTGTCGACAGATCTGGTATTTGGGAGAATTGTAGAGCAGCATACGAAGACATCGTAAAACATCTCGAGAGGTAAGATATACCGCTTACCATTCAACGATAGTTACTCACGTGGACCTACTTATTCACTACTCTCAATTATATTTGTTTACTTATATTCTTCTCTTAATTTGAGTTTTTTCAATCCCCTATTAATTTGGTTTGTTTGGTACAAAATGTTAGGATCAGTGTCGAGATCGTTTAAATTAAAAAATGGTCTTAATTTAAACTGGACGCAGTTATCACAGGGGAGTGTGAAATTAGAGGAGACAATTAGATCCGTGGATCGGGTGTATTTTTAACAAATGACCGCTCGGCGAGCCTGGCTTGCGGGGTGTGAACAATTCATCAAACTCATTCAGGGGCTAATCTCGATGCGAGGAAAAAGCGGCTCTCATGTAAATTGGGCCGATTCGAGGGCCAATGGCTGGGGGAAAGCGCTTTTCTTTTCTTGTTTAATGGATGGTGATTGATCGGTGGGCTTGCTACGAACGATACTCGCGGTTTTGACTTCATTTTCAAGTGCTACGATTGAATGCTCCGAAACGTTTTAATGGCGACCGCGTATTTGCGGGCAAGTATCATTTCAACTTAAGTAAACATCAAACATCTAATGTAATCGTAAAATATATCTGGGCAAATCTTATACTCTCAAATTATTGCTTAAGTTTGAACTAAATAACGTTAAATATATATTCTGCTGATGCTATACCTTGACAGTTGTATTCAAGCAATGACGACCAATGGACAATATAAACTAAATATAATCAACATATTAACCAGTATTAGCTTTACGCGTAAAATATGTTTAAAAGGGTCTAAAACGCCTAAATCTATTTTACCTATTAAAAGTGTGGGGGTTATAAATTTCGTTAGTGGAATCTTCTTTAATTTGGAAAATAAAGCATAAGCCCAGCGAGTGCGGGTAGAATTACAGTCGGACAGCGAGCCTTGTACCGATGTGTCACTGTCAGTCCGCGATCGCCGCTCCGGCTCCGGGATTAGAGCTCTTTTAAAGGAATTACTCAGTAATTTTGTGAATATAAAAGTTTATTGTTACCCGCTACTATGCAAGATTGTGGTACTAAAAATAACATCTCAAATTAATTTTGCTTGGAACATTTCAATTATGCGATAATTTTACACTCAAGTACCTACATAGTTAATAATTGCTGGTGCAATTTCGAATACTAGTGTTATACCGATATGTCAGCGAGATTTTATGAATAGACAGCTAGATTTTATGAATGTAGCAGTTACTATCGCTAAAGTATCCAGAAATATGAAAATTTCAACAACAATTATTAATATCGATTTGTTAGTTGTAACATTGCAAAAAGAAAAAAATCTTGCCTAAAGATATTTTTTTTTCTCGCACAACAACCTGGTTGATATTAGTGGTGGATGAACAACAATAATGGCTGTGATTCTATCTTACCGTACTGCTGGATAAGTAAAATCTGCCCCTACTGTACAATTACCGTACAATCCGAGGGTAGATGACGTTTTGTTGTAGCCGTAATGACTAGTGTAAAGATGTTAATTAATAGAAACGACTGCCTAAGGTGAAACACTCATTAAATATATAAAAATAGCTAATTATGTTACAGTACTGGAAATTATAACAATAAATACAAGATAATGTAAAGTTTATTGTAAATATAAGTCTCTCTGAGCGGTTGGTTTAGTTGCCGGCGCATTATCTTGCTTCATTTAATTCGCGCATGCGTCCACGACCGGTTCTCAATCCTAATTCCAATTAATTGACAGGATTATCTCTGATTTAATATAATTTGTAGGTACTGTTTGTTTTGTTCCGCCTGTGTTTGAGTGCACTTGTCTGTACGCATTAACTGGCTTAATAAATTTGATTTAAAACGTTTTGAAAAGATCAGTACTTACGTGCAGATGCACACCATGGAAGGCTACGGATCTGATCGCGTTTGTACGACTCCAATTAATTATTTGAGTGATATGTTTGACACAGTTTGTGTTGTAGATTCATATACAAGATTAATAGAAACGGATTAAAAACAACTCATATGTGAAATGAATTTCAAATAAATTGAATAATGAAACCAGCAGAGCTAGATGGAACTTGAGACGTTGAATGCTAAACGAATCTTCTAGAAAGCGAAATTCTCGCTGTAAATCAAAGGCGGAGTCAATTAGCAGTGAACAAATCGTTGGGATCTATGCATTGGTCCGTTTAATTCCGTCTCGGATCGAATTAGCCGCGATTTATCGGCGAGCGGCGGGTTAAGCCGGCCGGGGCTGCGCCACGGATCACACGTCGCTGTGACGCTGCTCGTTATTCATCCCCGTACCCCTTGCGAGCCAAGATACCTCTGTTTGATCACCCCTGATATCTCGCTTTTCGTACGTATCATTTGTTATATGAAACTTGATGATACTTCCTGGGAACTGAGAAATTGTAATTAATTGTAATTGGGTGTATCATCATCCTTTATCTCGCTTTTGGTATACATAATCGGTTGTAAAGACCTTGATCATACCTCCTGGGACCTGGAAAATTCCAATTAATTCTAATTGGGAAATAGATCACTCTTAAATATCTCGCTTTTCGAATGTATCATCGGTGGTAGAGAACTTAATGATTGTTCCTGGAACCTGAGAGATTGTGATTGAGAATTTCATCACCGTTAAAAATATCGCTTTTGGTACCTATACATCACCGATTATAAGGAACTTGGTGATACTTGCGACCTGGAAAATTAATTCTGATTGGAAATTCGTAAGGGACATGGCTTGATTTTATGATAAAAATTGTGATAACACTTCTTTCAATTGAATTTAGTAACTTGCAACCAGAAAATATCGTAAGTATGCAAAGACATCTGACCATCTAACAACTGACCTCGAACAGGACTGTAGGTATTCCTATCAGAATGTTAGTGCCAATTAGTTCATTTAGTATAAGTTGTTGATGAGATCATTAGGTATTGTTACATTTCGTTTCTTTTGCATCAAGGCAACATTAATATCAACAATAAATATATTTTTTATAATATATATAAGTATGTACCAAGTTACATCCAGCGGAAAACGTCAACAGTCTTGACGGTAACATTTGCGTGATTGAATCCTGTACCATTAATTCCACTGAAGATCAAACGGAGACCGAGGGTGATATTTATCAAGGATATTGCGTATTATTTTAATCAAATCAAATTCCCTTCGTTGTAAACAAATGCTTTTGATTAATGAGACGCGCGACAGAGCTTCGTCTTCGTTGTGATAAAACACCCGAGGAAAAGGCAAAATTAATGGTCATAAAATGAACTCTTGTATCCGAAAGATAAAGATGCTGAATGCTTTGAATCTTCAATAATTTTTCCTCGCTTCCGGACTTGAAAGATGATTCCCGAGATCGCATCTGGGGACTGTGTACATTTATTTCGGGGCGTCATCAGTATTAGCCGAGCGTAATTTTGCACGTTTAGTGTTCAACTTTCGTCGTCCTGAGATATTTAGATTGTCATGGCGCGCAGTCATTAATAATAGCGACTTTTGATTTTCAGTTGGCTAATATGCAAAGGGCGTTGTATAAAGGGTGCTGAGTCACGACGGCAGTCGTCAGCCCTCCGAATACCTCCCGAGTTTGTCACCGATGCGGTCGTACTGGCATTTTATGTAGCTCTTTGTACTTTGCCCTTTTATGCCTCAAACTATTCGGATGGTCCCGTTGGCGAACCAAACTATTTATTGCGTTAGCTTTGATATCTCTTACGGTATGACATTGATATATCCTTCTCCTACGTCGAGTAGTGTGCAAGTATTATTTTTATCGCTTATGTAAAGTAACTTTCTCATTAATACAAAGGAGTAAGATTATTAAGTCTACATTTTTCTACAATTGATAAAATATCAAAGTTTAAAGTGTCAAGAATATTTTTCTCTATTTCCCGGTTCCAAAAGCAAGTTCAACGAAAATCAATAATTTCAAGTATCAAAACTGAAGGTATCTGCCGCGCATTGTATAACGGGGAGTGTCTAACAATGTTACGTCGCAAGTTGCACCGTCAGCCTATATTAATCTGGATCCGGCGCCTGACAGCACAAGTCAAATTTCTCATCAAGAATAAGAATTAATGGCGAACAGCATTAATCATTAGCCGGCAAACGGCACGAGGTGTCTGTATCCCATTTTAATGGATTCAGTAATGTAATATAATATGTACAAACAACAATAGAGCCGGGAAACATGCCGCCACGTAACAAGCGC
>DWED01000859.1:0-10155 GCA_018245795.1 Protelbella ruficauda | reverse complement strand
TAATTACCTAGACATATAGTTGTATAATTTTCACATAAAAAAAAAAACAAACATTTGTTTTTCTCACAGAATTATGAGGCCAAGATAGGAATCGAACCCAAAGACTAACTCAACAAACTGGATCGCTAACCATTAAACCGACAATCTGTTTGTTGCATATTGTATTGGTTTTTGCAAATATAAGATAAAAATACATACAATTACCAAAAGAACGATCAAAAAAGGGTTTCTTGTTGTAGATTATCGAAAGTTTATGGTCTTATCATCGATAATAGCTCCTTTACAACGTAACAGCTTTGGGCCAATACAATACAAATATGTTCGAGCACTCCTCTTGTTGTTCGAGGAAAGAAACAAGTTTGGGGGTAACGAAACAACGGAGTAAAAGGTGTCAACTGAGTTCCGCTAGAACGAGCCGTGTCCATCACTCATGTTTAAACGACTGCGACCACTGCGTGAATTGAAGTATATTTTAGTATATTTTACTTAGATCTTACCTAAATGTTAACCTTCTAACTAGATTTGCATTTAGGTAAGACTAGCTGTCGACTCGATGAAGAAGAATATATTTATCTTTGAGTAATGTATATTTCTTTGTTGTATTTACCTTTTATTTATACCGTTTCAATCAAATCAAGAGGCGTAATCAAAAGGCGAATTAAATGCATAATGACATTTCCTGCCAATTAATCCTGGATGAATGATGTATGTTTGACAGGTCTGAAATTCATAAAATTAGAATTTGAAATCATCGCCTATTCCATGCTGTCACGTAAACGCAACTGGTGAAACATGGAAAGTTACTACACTCATTCAGAAAATGTAACATGGTTTATATATTTCGTCTTTATATCATCGCTGTAGCTGTGCACAAGCTTTAGCCCCCGTCACATCGCATCACTCACACATCAGCGATCTGATGAGTGATATAAATCAGTCCCGTTCCGTACAAAAGAACTCCTTAGCGGAACGAGTGTGTTAAAAGCACGATTTGTTATGTTTTGTGACGCGCGCGCGAATATCGCCGCTCGTTTGTTTTAGGACAGCCCACAAATCATTACGAATAGTTCAGTACGGGATGTATAGGGAATGGTACGTCGAATGACGACTATCGTAAGGCTGTTAATTGATTCTTCAGTGTGTTTATGTATTAGAAATAGTCGTATTACAATAAGAAATGTGCAGCAAAGTTTTGAAATCACAGGAATGTTAGAAGCAATTTTATCACTAGCAAAGTGGTTTGTAGGTGAATAAATATTCTCAAAAGACATTCACTAGTCTCTATTCGCATGAATTCTGCGGAAAAAGATTTTTTACTAAGACTTAGATAATTTTATAGTTCAGAATGGAAAATAAATAGAGAGAATGATAGAGACGAATGGAGAAATAGTCCATACGGACAGGCCAGGTGCCTGTCCACATCGGATAGACACCAAACATAATATATAAAATGTTTGGTGTCTGCCCAATCTAAATCTTCATCCATATATAAAGGGGAGAAAGAATTTTTCTATATAACTTGTGAATATTATAAAAAATAATATACCAATATTTTGACCCAATTGCACAGACAATAGATAGTTTCACTAAAATTCAACTGAGCTTCTATTTTCTTAACAACACAACTTATTTGCTTGTGTCAACTTACCGTCGAATTCAGAATTCATGCAATCGTGCCAATAATAGAAAAACGTACAAAACAAATTAGTGATCTCAAACAAAAATGATAGAAAAAAGCGGAAAAAGTAGCTACAACTGTAGGCTAAAAGTTGTTTAAAAGACAAACTGAAGGGCTCGCGAGCCGAGTACCCTCCAATTAGAGCCGCCCGCGCTAGTGTTGTCGAATGTCGCCGCTAGAGTGCGCCTCAAGTCGGGTATCGCGCAATAGTCAACGGGTAAAGACGTATACTTATAACAATATGAAGTGCTGATAGCCTTGACGTAGATCACGAGTGATCAGTAAACTAAAACAAAGCCGGGCACTATAAGTACTTGAACTGAACGCCAGTCGCAAATTTTTAGGAGCCTTTCCGTGTTACGAAGGGCATTTTAAGCAGTCAGTTCTGGTTGTTACTGCTAGGTAACAACATCTAAGCCTTGTCGGCGGCTGCAAAGGCAGTTTAAAAACCTCCTACCTACTATCCTACATGACGATTGCATAACACAATAAAAATTTTATTACATGTACAGCCAAATACAAAAGAGTTATACCCCTTCAGTAGTTTACATTAAAATAAAAAAAAGTAACGACACGCCTGTAATCCCCGAAGGTGTAGGCAGAGGAGTTTAGTACACTCCCACGTTTCACCAGTTATGTTTACGTCCCCTGGAATAGGTGGTGAGCCTATTGCCACACACCGGCCACAGATCCAAACTGCGAGCCACTACTTGAAATTCTAAATTAGAAAAATCCAATAGTACCCGACCCGGGAGTTGAACCCGGGACCTCCCGATCGGCAGTCGCGCTTGCAACCACTCGACCAACGAGGCAGTCATTAAAATATAAATAAATAACTGAATTGCTTAATTTTAGAATAACCAATTATTTTCTTATGATAAAAAGAACAATATACATACATATTTTCTGTGTTATTGTGTTGACGTGTATTTTCTCTTAGCTTGGAGATAGTCCATATAAACGAATAATTTAATTATAAAATATTATATATTTTAGTTGGAACAGTAAGAGAACCATTATCATTGCAATGAAACAACTTTTAATACTTGCTGACAAATAAACGATTGATTTATTGATAATATTTTAACTGCCTATATAATAGGCGAGTCAACATCTTACGAATGTAAGATGGTCAACATGGTGTAAATAAGTAAATAATATGCACGGACCAGTCAATTACCCGCTTCATATGATTCAGAACGTCTTTTATTTCCCTCATTATACAGATCAGTGCGCTACCTACGGCATCTTTGATCTCACATTCTTCGACAGGAAATCCTGTGAGACGAGCGGGGAAATTGTTTTCGAGTTTACCGAAGTGCGGCTGAACTCTCAATTAAGAGGTATTTAGCAATGGCCGAGACTTTACCGAGAGACGTACCTATATATACACAATAGAATAATTGTTTCGAACAATTCAAAGATATCATAACAAAGAGGCTACCTATACTTTTGAAAGGGTAGTAGCTAAAAATATCGTTAGAATAAATTGTAAAAAAGGAAATAGTTATTTTTTGTTGTACTTACCACATTTTCACCATCACCCTGGGTTGGTTGGTACAGAATGCTAATAGTCATTAAGTCTGATCTTTCTAACCTCGCTTTAGGTTAATAATAAAGACTAAAAAAATTAATAAAAATTAGTATTACGATAATATGGATAATACCGATACAGTAAAATGTGTGTTTGCAGTGAGTGATGAATGTACGAGTAGAAGAAGCACGTCAAGTCTGCAAGAATAGAATTATTTGACGTTCTACTCTCTGCCTACTTCGAAAGGCACATGGCGTGTTGATAAAATAATAATAGCTTTAAACTTAACCTAGTTCGCTATAAATAGTCTATATAAATAATAAACGGGTATCGTGAGATCGCAAACGAATTGTGAGCGCTAATAGCAGGAATATTTAATTCCGTTGCCGCGCCGTAACAGCGCGCGCCCAAAACGCTCGGGCAACCCTCATCTTTATTAAGGGATTTCTTTAATAGAATGTAAGGGAAGCCGTGAAATTGTGGGGCTTGGTAGTAGGTACAGGAATCTATGTTTAATTTTATTTCTTCTTTATGTAACACGATAAAGAAAATATACATATATTATGTTGGGACAGCTCCACACGGCTGTCTGGTCCTAAATGAATCAGAGCCTGAGAAAGAGAGAATGTATATTTCGATACATACGATTTTATATCCAAATGAAATATAAATATTGCTGCTCATCAAACAAATTACCGTCCTATGTCAGAATTCCACCTGCAACCTATGAATTAAAAAAACAAGAATGACTATAGCTCCAGCTCTTACCTAAAGCACATTGAAATAGACACATTAAACCTGTATCAATGTGATACACGTTTAATATGTCTAGTTATACTGGACTTTGCTTACACATCAACACCGTTACTTTGATAACTAATTGTAACTAGTAACTAATCCTAATCGCTCATCGCTTATAACTTAAAGGGCGCTTCAATACAGAGTAATGTCGGAACATGATCTCAATTATTAAACAATGCAATCGCCGCGGCCGGCTCAACCCTAGCGTAAATACTTGATTCCTAGTATTTGGGTCAAGGAACGTGGGAATACGGTTCTCGTACTGTCCTACTGCCCAAATTATTGACGACATGTTTTATTTTACACATGCTGTTTCACCTGACTGAAACTATTATTTACTTCAACACCCGTTGAACCTTTGTGCTATTTTTCGTAACTATACGTTTTTTTTGATACTGATGAAGAATGAGAAAATGTACTAAATAATAAACAATGATTTCGCTTCAATCCTATTAGTAAACTCTCAATGTAGGTAACTGTGCCATTTTATTATAACATTGAAGACTAAAACAATTTTTTTCATAATATTTATTCTTCATTTAAAAAAAATGTTATAGGAAAGACGAGTATCAACTTTTTCGATTTTTGTTCATGTTTCTATATTGAATTTCTTTTTTGTCCTTTCTTTTGTGTCTTTGTGTGGTTTTGTTAATAGTGTAATAGTGTAATCGGCGTGATATTAAAGAACAGTTAAACATTAAGTGAATTTTATACGAACGTTGAATCTTATTTGGTACTCGACCAGATTAACCCATATTTTTCGTTAAAAGATTTTTGCTTAAATTTATGTTCTCCCTGTAAAGTGTATGGAATCTATGTTTAGTCTTTAAGTGGAACAACGAATTCTTGACTGGTCACCAATTTTCAATTCTATTTTACATGGGAAAACCATGTATTACGGCTGAATATATATTATTATTAATACCTTACAATCTTAGTTATTTAATACAATAGCAGAAAAAATAATCAGTATTGGGAACGATAAATATGTGTACGTCGAGTGTATATATATATATATATATATATATATATATGGAAACAGGTTATACACTCGTAGATAATAAAGTATATATGATATAATCAGACGAATAGGTGATTTGCATGATAGATACGAGTACATTTTTAGCCTCCTTTGATAATTCCGATTTATGGAAAATACTCCTTTTATTAGTAACATACATACATGAAAAGAGGCGTTTCTTCAATCATTTATTACCTTATTTATATCCTTTAGCTAGTGATTCTTGTTCATTGGATACTGACAATGAAATTTAAACATACACACCACAGGTCATATCAGGTATGGGGCCCCATTGTTTTTAGATATATATATTAGTCATGTTGATTAAATTGGAAATTTCGGACACACAGTGAAAGTGAAAAAAACTCGATACATTTTAAAATATTTATTTCAAAAAATTTAAAATCACTACTAAAATCATTTTTATATATCTTAATCAAACATTACAATACAGCTTCTATTTGGTTCGTAACTATTATTATAATACTAATGTTTTTAAAACAAACTTTGTTCAAATATCTTTAATATTAAGCATTCCTATAACATCTCACAATAAAGCTCTATACAGACTGAATCTATTTTTTTTAAAAATGTGTCGTGACTTTATGCTTTTTAAAAATATTGCCAGCAATATGGGTGTTAAATTGATTATATCCACTGATAAGTGTTGCTGCGTTATTAAAGAAAACAAAGAAAAAAGAAAACAAATAAAAAAGAAAATAAAAAACACATTAATATAAAATGAATATTTTTGTCATTATGAAAAATTAATACATTTATATGAGTTACAAGTATTGTAATTTTAACAATTAATTTTCATATATAATATTTATTTTTCTACATAATTATTCCATACAAGATTATTTTCGTAAAATTGTATTATGTATAGTTCATTACACTGTAAAGCATTCATATTCGTTTTACAACATTCGTTCATAACAAAACATCAGTCATATCAGTATCTTTTTTAAAAAAATTAGGCAAGTTTTTGGTATTTCCAACAAGTAGTTTTTTCAGTCTGTGCAAATTAACTTACACTTAAAATATAAATCAAATGCATTAAGTAAGTGATAAAACTTTGATAAATAAATTAAATATAAATTAGGGGCAAAATTATTTACTATTTACAAAAATCTTTTTGAAGATTGTCAATTGTAAATTTTTAAAATGATACAAAATTTAAAAACTAAATTGCACACCAGGCTTGCAGAAGCAATGAATCAACTAAATCGCTACACGGTGCTATTTTATAAAAAACATAAAAACCATTATTCAGTCTAATTCGGAAAACATCGCCTCTCAACAACAGTCGCGCAGTCAATTCTAGACATTTCCCTAAAAATCCTTGACAAACTCACTAACATATTCGAGTCATTATTTCTGCAGATCCACAAATTCAAAATATTCTCGGTTGGAGAGCATGTATTCGAGAAGTAATAATAATAAGACGTTAACTTTAATTTCTCAGCGAGAAGCCTCCAATCGTTGCCTTTAGATGTCTGACAATCTAAAAGTTTGCATAGAATTATTCTATCAGATTTAGTTAACGCGTTAATTCTGTAGTAATTATTATCCAAGTTGAAGTTACTCCTCACCATTCCGTTCCTATAAACGAAATCGTACCGGCCCTCTTTTTTAGACAACGACGAGTAATTGAACGGATTCTCCAGGATATTAAAACCGTAACCCAGTTCACCACCCGAGTAGCTAAATCGTTTATTACAGTTGAAATTTGAATTAAAATCGTTGCTTTTCAAATTGAAACTGACTGAGTTTGTCTGCTTTTGTTTTTGGTACACGGACATGTTCAGTTCTAAACAATTAATAGCGTCGACTTGCTGCAAAATGAAACAGCAATGTAGCGACCTGACGCTCATATTCCAAATTTGTGCACAAGGCACCTCTTGATAATTAACTCCTGAATGTATTTTCCATCCGGTTCCAATGTCCCTAATATTAAAACATAAATCTGAACAGTTCTCTTGAAAGTTAATTGTTTTAGGGTCGCACACCAAAAATCCTCCAGATCGTCTCTCATTTTCGTGGCAATCATAGAATGAATATGGTGTATCGTTGAGAACGTGAACGTTCAAACTATAGTAACCATCGTCCAATCTTTTAGACAGAAACAACGCGAGCTTCAACGACTTAGCGTCGAGACCATTAAAACTTCTGCCGATTAAAACAAAGTCGCTCAAGAATTCACACACGAGGTAAACTTTCGCCGGATCGACTTGCGCAAATATCGGGGTGCCTGGCGTTTCCTGGCCTAGAGTCAAAACTTTCCTCCACTCCCTCGACTTAATCTCTTCGGGTTTCTGATGGATCGATAAAAGCCAACTGCTGTTTTTCAAAGATGCACAGTGCGGAAAGCAAAGGACCACTCCTTTGCGGAAATGAAAGTTTTTCGGACCACATCTCACGACCGGGCTTAGTTGAGTTTCACCTGCGGTAAGAAAAATACGAGCCACTATTCCAATTCCTTTCTCTAAACATACGGTGTGTGAAGTAAGCAGTTGGCATTCTCTTGGTAATATAAATATACAAAAATTGACTTTCGCGTTTAGTTACAGTTTATTGATATCTTATATAAACTACAATATAAAAAAAAACGTAACATCACGCCAATAATCCTCGAAGGGGTAGGTAGAGGAGTGTAGTACACTCCCACGTTTCAACAGTTACGTTTACGTCTTATGGAATAGGTGGTGAGCCTATTGCCATACACCGGGCATAAATCCAGACTCCGAGTCACTACTAGAAATTCTAAATTAGAAAAATCCAATAGTACCCGACCCGGGATTTGACCCATTACCTCCCGAACGACACTCGCGCTTGCGACCACTCGACCAACGAGGCAGTCTAACTAGTTATGAATAAAGTATAACTACAATGTAATTGTACTTTATTCATAAATGTAAGTAATGATATCTATCTAGATGTAATTATAATTTATGGAATTAATACGATATCCCAAATCAAAGATGTGAAAAGAAGACCTAATTAATCGAATAAATGTTTTGTATAGTGACATGACAAAATCTTCCGTAAATTATACGTTTTTTCTGTACTTGTAGATGTATAATATTTGCAATCTTAATATTACCAGCCTTAAAGTATGTAACGTACAACTTCAGACAAATTATTTTTTGCCATCAGAAATCTATGTACATCACCAAGGGATTATATTTTTGTAATATTTTAACCTCTTCTCTGCCTTAAATACCTCTACAATAGTAACCTTTGTTATAGGTTGCAACACCGGCTGACATTTACAATTTAGGTCGTACAGTCTCTACTAACTCTATTTCGGAAGTTGGGTCAGTTCAAAACTTTGTCGGCAATTTCCTAACAGGGAAAGTTATATTCTTGGACGATTTTATATCGAGTCTTCTTAACACTATTCTTTTCTAAGAATTGTTTTTATAAGAATGACTTTTTTTCGAAAACACTGCACACATTTCGTAAGTTACAATTATTTTAAAATTTTATTAACGGATACTTCTCAAAGATTATCTTATATCTTCAGTTCAAACACATAGAGGATTATGGACAGATTTCTGGAATTTTTAAATATCTACAGCTCTGGGACCTATTAGTACTGACTCTGCACTTATTTTGGTAATGTTTTGTAGTAAATATGATTAGGTTTTCCTTTATAGTCTGATGTTTTGTCCATCAATTATTTATAGTTGAATCAATCACCAAAAAAAATGATGGCATAGTTAGTATTAAAAAGGCAATCCTTACCTTCTTGCAACAACGGTCGATTCCATTCCTCATCTGTGACCTCAACCGAGAATAATTCCTCTCCCTTATCGACGACTCCTTCAGGCACATATAATCTGATTCCACATTTTTCCAAATGTAACCACTCGCCGTCACTTCCGACTATTTTTGAAGTGGCAGTCTCCAAATATTGGGAATTTAAAAATTTCGAATCAACTGAAGCGTTGTTTTTCAGCGATGGCGACATTTCTACACTTTCATTACCGTAGGACGAGCCCGCTGGAAAAACGCTATTATCAATATCGGGTTTAGTATCTACAAAGTCTTAAGCATTTTACTAAGCATTGTTAGGGCAGACTTGTCATTATTGAAACAAAATTGAAGTAATAATAAAGTGTTTATTAGTATCGCAGTCTTGTTCATCGTCCCTCTTTAGTTTTTCTATCTAATACGTAACATAGTGTGTTATATGTGATATTTAATTTTTATGTTTCATATTTAATAGGCAACATGTATGCAAGTGCTAGGCACATACAGATAATATTATTTTTTAAGTTTATATATTGCCGATTTAGTCACAGACCATAAAAACTTCATTGAAATCATAATATCATAATAAATTAATGGACATCTTTCATATCGAATAGTTAGCAATAGAAATCATATTTGATAACATATGACAAACGAAAACTCTAAAGACATTTGCACACGGACGATAAAATTTTGTCACAGTCACATTTTGTTTAAATAACTCATAGCCGCCCTGTTAGGTGACGTGAGGGACTCACAGGTCAAAAAGCAGCTGGAGTCAGACCGATCTGACTCCGCGTTATCCTTGCAAGCGTAATTCTGTTCTGTGCGCTCAGGTCTTACCTCGTGATCTATGGGGGCCATGTAGCTGAAAAGAATCACGTCATTATTATAACGTTACTTTATCAATTGTAAACTTCACAATGTAACTTTTTAGCAGTTGCATTCTCTCGTGGTTACATACTCTGGATATAATCAAGAGATTGTTTGCATATAAAAGAGATACGAGAGAAAAATTTCCCAATATTCGTAAATGGAATTCAAATTTATTACATATATATGTCCTTTGATAATGTAATAGTTCTATTGTCACTCATTGATACACTGAACGTGTCTGTAAATGTTAAACTTACCAAATGATAGCTAGATAGATTATATTTTGTTTATAAATTATTGCACATTTAGAAAGCCGAAGAATATTATACCAGAAAACAATTGACTTCTATAGTTAAATTAAACTATGCAGGTAAGCATGTAAGCAGTGATAGCCTAGTGGTTAAGAATTCAGACTCTCATCCCGGGGGTGCTGGGTTCAAATCCATGGCGCGCACCTCTTTACAAAAGTGCGTTTTAAATTTAAAC
>DWED01000858.1:0-10156 GCA_018245795.1 Protelbella ruficauda | reverse complement strand
CACGCCGTTTCTTAATCAGTAATTGTAATATCAACAGCGCAACGCGTGCCCCGTTTATGCATTGCGATGCATTAAAAATTCCAAATTCAAAATGCCTTTTAGCGCGAAACGAGGCGAGGACATCCACACACAGATATATATGTACATGTATTACATTAATATGATATTGCGCCATGTATATTAAAATGTTGTACCAAATATAATGATGCAGTTCGTAAATTTTTATACAATAAAAACGTATTTACAAAATACAATAATAAAATATTACACGTCGTTATCAGTACTGACTTCACACAAGCGAGTTGTTTATAACGATTCGTAACGCACATTTTAATAAATGGCAACCGTCTGTTGGAATATACGCATGTGGCGAAAAGTAAAATTGCAGAATAATGCGTGTTAATGAACATTTCAAAATGGCGAATTGAGAAATTCAAATCAAATCTATCGCCAGAGAGGCCGTCAATTACGTATTCAGCAAAGGATGCCTTAAAGGATGGATATTTTCATCATCATCATCAAACCCGCATATCGTTCCACTTAACACAGGAGTTCTATCAGAATGGCTTGAAGCCACATTGGCCACACTGGCCAAGTGAGGATTGGCAGACTTCCCATATTTAAACATTTACACATGTTTAAACATTACATATCGAATGTTAATATATATTCTCGTGTTGCTAGGCCTGTAACAATATTTGTAGGCAAGCGCGGCGCGGTACGTGGGCGTAGGTAGTTAGGACGAAACCGCGTTTGCCCGGCAATGAACCCTCACATTTGCTCTGCCGAAACAATTAGCGTTGCGTCGCCAATCTGAAGACACAACACATCTAATACAAGCCAGATATCCTCAATCTATAAAAATAATCCATGACTACTCGTATATACTGGTATTATTTAACGTTACTGTCGTTTATTATCAAATTGAATTTTTGGTATCGTTTAAGGCGATATGTAACCTTGAAAAGAGATCATTTGTAAATGATCAATGTTAAATAATTTGGTTGTCTAAATACGAATTGTTATGAAATCTTCGCAATGCTTTGTAGAAAATATTACAAGAAAAAAAAATTTTTTTGTGAAATATAAAAACGTAACGTGACGTCTCTAATCCCCGAAGGGGAGGCAGAGGAGTAAAGTACACTTCCACGATTCACCAGAGTTACGTTTACGTCCCATGGAGTAGATGGTGAGCCTATTGCCATACACGGGGCACAGATTCAGACTTCGAGTCACTACTAGAAATTCTAAATTATGAAAATCCATTAGTACCCGACCCAGAATTTGAACCCAGGACCTCCCGATCGACAGCGCTTGCAACCATCGACCAACGAGGCAGTCTAGCAGTGAAACATAATGTTACTTTAAAACGCTAAAGAGTACTTGACATTGTAATGGCGGCTGTGTGTAAAACAATGTTAGAGTCAAGACAAAACAATGGGTATTCTGCAAAAATCATTAGGTAAGGTCACATGTGTTTACGTACACATTACTAATAATAATACTTGCCATACCGTGCCCCGAGTTCACGTCGCCTAATGTACAGTGACTAATACATAAACAATTGTTTAGTAATACATATGTACATTTGCATACATATGTACCAGGAAAATAAAAAATCTTTTTACAATCTAGTCCCTTTAGTAGCGAAGAAATTACGGAGACTATTTTAAAATGTGTAGTACGTTATTTAACTTATATGACAAGATGTGACGAAAGAAACAAACATAATCTCGCTTGTATTTCATCGAAGGGATAAACAGAGAAGTGTAGTACTCGCATGAATCACCAAATCCAGACTCCTAACTATTATTAGGAATTTTAAGAAAATTTAAAAATATGTAAATAATAAACTTGATACATACACACACACACACGCACACGTACACGCACACAAGCACAAAAACACAAGCAAATAAGCACACAAGCACACAAGCACACAAGCACACACGCACACACGCACACATGTTTATTTATTTATTTATTTACAGGACCTCTCGCCTAGCAGTGGCACTTGCAACGAATAGACTAACGATGCAGGCAATAAAAACCTAATACATAAAAATAAAGAGAATACATATACATAATATACATATACATACATACATACTTACTTATTGGTGAATTCAATATCACAGACTTATCCAAGGCGACAAAGACAACACTTTTCTTTGAATATTTTTTTTTAAGATACTATAAGTAGTATAGTCCTATGTATCGTAGTAATCAGTGAGATTTTGAAGTTATGGCTGCGACTAGCCCTTCATATTAATGTTTTCATACGGTTTTGAAGGTGTTACAATGATGTTCTGTTCAGTCTGATTGTAATTAATCATCATATCCTTCTCTGATTGTAATTAATCATCATATCCTTCTCTTTCTAAGAAGTTTGTGTCCTTTTTACTGATTTAACGTTTAGAACCCTCTATCTAACGTTCCAGGGAAGTAGCCCCACGGCTTCACCTACTGCTATATTTATTACTGAACACGACCGCAGGCAACATTGTGCATCAAAAATGCTCCTGCCGGCTTAGTGCCTGGGTGATTTCACAAATATAATGATTAGTTTCACAATAGTACGTTAGTAAGAACTAAAACAATATTGAATAATCATGATGAATATAACTCACTCTGGCGTTTTCTTGGCATAACGTAAAAAATAATTTATTTAGAAACATTATTAAGGACGAGGTAAATATCATATTTTTATGATTAAAAATTTTACTTATAAATAAATCAGTTTTTGTCGGTCCGTTCTTACATAATTATTATGTATTTAAATGATCTCAATTATAAATCGAAGATATATTAAGAACTTAATTATAATATTTTATGTTGACCGAAATAGCTCTCCGATACTAATATGTAGATTCGTAACATGTAAAGGCAATGTTTCCGCCCTTCGATACACACGGCTGGGAGAAAAGCAAAGCGACAATACGTCGAAATGATCTCATGAAATGTTGTTAATACTAATAATAATGCTCCAAGTGTTATTTTAAATACAATTCTTCACTCTCGCAGATAATTATTTAAATGTTATTGCAATTCGCCGCCCAAAGTGGGTGGTTCTATGAGCGATATAAAAGCGTGCGCGGATTTTTTACTCGCATTCGAACTAGTTCAAGCAAGCTAGGCGATCTTCCAAAATTAAAATGAGATTCGCCGTAAGTACATTTTAATATTTATCCATAGTTAGATTCACTTCAAAAGTATCGAAATAATATGATATTTTAAATGTGAATTTTCTTGATTAATTTGAAATGTATTTTTGAATGCAGGTTGCAGTTGTGGCCTGCGTGCTGGCGGTTGCCAACGCCCAGTTTGGCGCGCCACCGCCGAGATTCGGAAACTTCGGTCAATACCAACGAGATCCGTACAGTCGGCGCCCACAGTACAACCAGCAGCCCTACAAAGCCTACAACCCGAATCCATTCCCACCGGCTCCCGCCAAGGCGATCGCGGCCGTATCTATCAAACCCGTCGTCCCCGTGGCTCCTGTGCCGAAATTACCAATTGCAGTTCCTGTGCCCGTCGCTAAAGTAGCCGCCGACGCACGCTCGGCTGAGACCATCAAGTCTGCATACGACCTTAACGAAGACGGCTCTTACAACTACTTGTACGTTTTTCGCTTTATTTTCTGAAATGCCAATTTTGTGTCGTTAATTTTATTTCAATATTTATTTCTAATTATTATTTATTTGTGACAGCTTCGAGACTAACAACGGTATCGCTGCTCAGGCTCAAGGTACTCCGCGCAATTTCGGTGGCAACCCACCCCTAATACCCGATGTCGCTCAAGGATCCTTCTCCTGGGTGTCTCCTGAGGGAAAAACTATCTCCGTTACCTACGTTGCTGACGAGAACGGATACCAGCCCCAGGTGAGCATGCTTTTAAAATATATAACTAGTTAGAAGTGAAGTAGAGCTAAAGTGAGTTTCATGAAAACATTTTTTTCTGTAACTGAATATTTTTTGTTTCTGATATAAAACAGAGCTAACTAGACTGTACTCTGCTGTCGATATAGTGCATATAGTAGGTGGTGTGCTGTGCTGTACATACAGTAGCAGTATAGTCCCATCTGCTGTGTATAAATCGACATGTATTTGGGTAAAACGATATAATTACAATATGTTGTGTTGCGGCGCAGAGCGACGCGCTGCCCGTGCCGCCGGAGCTGCCGGCTCAGATCGCGCGCGCCCTGGCCTACACTGCCAACTACCATAAGAACTGAGCGGTGGCGCAGCCTGGCTCTGCGCTTAGACACACTTCCCTATATGTTCAAAATTATTATCACGACCTGTATGTTACAAAATAAATGTGATATATTAGATACGATTGTACTGATGCATTGTGTAAGGAAGTATGTACATGTACAACAAGCAATAAAACTAAATAAATAAGTCAATAACATTATTTGATATTTTATTTTGTTAAAACCATTTAAATAATAATTCTACAAGCTATCAAGTGTCACGTTATGGCAACTGATTGTAAAATGTCGTTGTTATGTGGATTTATGAGTTTTACACTTTGATCTCGTTATAAGACATCTACTTGTTTTAACATGTAGATGAGTAGTAAAAGCAACGAGGTTTAACTGAAAAAAATAGTAATAATTACTTTAATGTTAAATTGGTTTAAATATCAAGTCAATTAATCAGGTTACTCTTTTTGACCTGGTGTGGCAACGAAAGAATCAGACTAATCTGTACATTAGTTATACTGCAGGGGTAATCATTTTAGAACAGGGATGTTGTATCCAGATTTTCAACTTTAAATTCACTAAAAGGTGCAAACTATGAATATACTTGTTGATAGAACAGTGGCTCTATTTAGAGAAACATTTACACCATTACACGTTTTGTACTACTTCAGGTCATAGCAGTAAGGACATTTGTAATTGAGTGTGTGTCAACGTTTTACCCTAACAACTAAATTTAAACTTCTCTTCACAACTCATCACGTGTTACGAAATTGTATATGTTGCTTAACGTATTCATAGTAATATATATTGATTGTTAATGTTTGATTCACTGCTATCGTATAATCGAATATCCGTATCTGATTAATTGCTTCGAGCCGTGCTCCGTTCCGGCCGGCCGAAGGGCACCCGTTCTATTGAGGACACATCGTTTGACATTCTGAACGTCCCTAGTGCTGTTTGCCCTTTGTGCGGACGAACCTCGTAACACTGCTGTGACGTATATCACTCATCATGATAAAATAGTTTGAATTATGACAGTCATTTATAAAGAATCGCAATTGCTTTGTTGCTAAGAATACTAGAGCAAGCTTTTAACATTCTGTGATTTTGCTTCACTTTAGATAAAGGCGCCATTCGACGTTCATCTTGACTTTATAAAAACTAGGCTTATTTTCTTTTACAGTGTTCATGTTCTGTTCTGCTATTTATAGATATGATGGTGGCAAATTACAGTGAGAAAATTAATTTTAGTGTATTTTTTAACTTAACTTACTTCACTTATGTACCTCGTTATCCAAATCACCATAATATGTTTATAAGACGCAAGCCAAGAGGCAGTGAGGGCTTTAAAATCAGGATTGTTTACGAGGAACATACCTTCGAGTTATCTTGAAAGGATTGATTACAACTTTCTTCAGGCCATCTAGATTCGAGAACAATTCAAATAGGTTTACTAGGTAGTAAAACCGAGGCTACTCCACTAAATACTAGAGGCAATGACGTGGGGAAGTCATGCGACCTCCAAATTGTATAGCCTAGCTAATATAAATGTCTGCTAAATGTATGAAAACGTTTAATGTTATAAAATTATTGTTATTAAGGGGTATTATATTGTCCGATAATGAGTTCGTACTCGTGATGCGACGGTACCCGCTCTTCATGGCCGAGCGCCGTCAGCCGCGGAATGCCCTCCACGGGGGACTACTTAGTGGAGAGTGTTCACGGGTATTTCAGTGCTGTGGGGAAATGTGTTGAGGAGGTACGTGACAATGACATTATTCTATTGTTCGATAGTTAGGCAGCGAAGAACCAGTAGTTACTAGTTCCGATTAGATATTGCAACTTGACGTCGTAAGCGAGGAGGGTTTGCAACCAGTCTGCAAAATAGGGAGTGATTAGAGTTAAGTTTTTATAATAGAATTGAATATGATTTGCGTATAGAAAGAAGTATGACACGTGTAGGATATAGTAGTGTTTTTACCAGACAAAATCTAATAATCATTGCATTTATGTCTGCGATATTAAAAATAATGACAGTATTTAATAGAATATTTTTTATTGTACGAGCAGGTACGAGTAGGTACATATTACTTAAACTGCAGATGTCTACTTAGCCTTCAGTAGAAGCAAACTATGTACAGTATATTAGTAGCAGGTGTACCGTGGCGTGAGGGTGGCATGGAACGCTGATTGTGCTCGGCACATTGCGGACAGCCAGTCTCGGGGGAGGCCTTCACTTCACTGGATCACGAGAACGGCCGCCGAACAAGGTTCGAGACCGTGGGGGAGATGCACTGATGCACGCCTTCAATTAACATGCCTGACCACGACTGTTCCTACAGTAGCATACGAATAACAAGTCGGTAAAGTTTGTAATAATTAGACGTTCAAAGATAAAAATAACAAAAACAAATAATAGAAAGCCAGTAATACATTATTTCTGATTTATTATAGATGCGTCGCCAATGCTTTATAAGCAGTAGTTGTAACAGCTGCAACAGTTAAAATAATACTCATAAATGTCGTTTATCGCATATATCGCATATTTATAATGAATATTAAATTATTCCCTATAAATCAGCTACATAATAATTTGCAAGCAAATTCACGCACTGAAATACGCAGTTCATGCTCCACCCTGCACAAAGAAAACAAAACATAAGGGTGTACAGTATCATACATAAATTAACCGTAACGTGTTTCGCTACTGAATGAGGCAACATGAGCGTAAGTAGACTGCACAACATTTAGTTGCATAAGGAAGCACCCTTTCTCGATTTACTTAATGAATTTGCCGTTTCCCTACTGGCCCGCACTGCTGTACCAGTAGGGGCTAGTTTGCTTTAATGGTTCACACTGTTTTCAAATGAGTTTCATGTTATAATACACTAAATTTATAATCTTCATTTATTCGGTTTCTCGGAAACTACTCTACCAATTTCCGTTAAACTTATACGTTACGAAATTCAAGGTTAACGACTTGATTTATTTAATAAGTTGCACCAACCAAGTGATCACTAGCAGCGATCTTGATACAGAGAATACACAATGTTATATGAGGTAAGAAGTTGAGTATCTCCCAGTTAGAGGCGCAGACAACATTCATAAATAAAGAGTAGAGAACACAACTATGATGTAAATGCTGGTGTCGATAATAGAAAAAAAGGAACAAGAATTAAATTTAAATTATTATACATTGTCAGTAGTAAAAGTTAAATTGTAAACAAAAACGAGTATAAAACAGAATTTATTTGACATTGACAATCGATTTATCTTAAAAGACTAACATCGCGACACACTATGCACATCGTTACTTTTGAATGTTTACTAGTTTTAACTGTAAACATCATCATCATTATCACGTCAGCCACTTCCGTTCCATTGCTGGACATAGGCTTTTGCCAAGTCGTGCTACAATACATGGTCTTCCGCAGATTTCATCCATCCTCTACCACCCGTCTTCTTAAGATCATCGGTCCAACAGGTCGGGGGACGCCCCACAGCACGCTTACCAATTCGTAGCTGTGACCGTTTACATTAAATTGACTGAACAATTAAATGTTGTTTGCATTCCATCTGTATTGATAAAAGCAGTTATTTGATGCAAACTGGAAGACGAACAATAAATGACGAGTTAAAAGAAAAAAACTACCGTCACTTGGCGGCAAACCATCGTTGAATCTGCTTATCGTTAAGGCAAAACAAGTGTTGGCGGAACACTTCGATTTCTTGTACAGCTGAGAATGTTTTCTTCCTGGAACAAAAGTAATGCAAGCCCATTGCACATTTAAGGTAGGACAACGTTAGGTAGGCACATTCTAACCTCTCAGATTTCGCGAGGTAGCTTTGCATTTTATAGCAATGGATTTTATAACGTACCTTTTAATAATTTTATCTTTATCCGTGTGTGGTACATATATTATTAAATAACGAAGCTAATGCTGGTCTAAGATAGGATGCTATTAAAAATGAGGAGATATCGTCTATTTAGCACATTACAGATTGACTCTGAATATTCGAGGTCACAAATTGAACCGATGTTATCGAACAAGCGGTCAGGTCGCTAATAGACCCATAAATCAATTAGAGGCATATTACAGATATTCTCCAGTCGGCCTTGGTTTTTATAGGTGTCACATTAGGTCGTGCTGCGCGACGGTTGGCCCACGCGCGTCGCCAGTGGTCGTCCACGTTCGTTGATTACGCAACCGTACACACATTTTGTAAACAGGTTTTAGGGCGTGGGCTTTCATGTTGGTTCGATGAAATACATATAACTGAAATTAATGAATGAACTTTCTTAGCTGGTACAGTTCACTTCACAATTAACATAACTAATGTACTTATCATAACATCTTTATTGGTGGCCAATAATTTTATTTCTCGTTTTGTTTCTCTTTAATTATATTCAGATTATAAAATAAAATAATATGCTTGACGCTGTTTTCATTGGGGTCATTGAGCTGATTGAGTCAAGGATAAACCCTTAGTATCAACACAAATAATTTAAAAATAAATAAATATTTACGTTTTGTAAGTGGCACCATACCCACGGCGCTGATAATGGAGATATGTTCAAATTATAGAATAGGTTGAATTACATGAACCCGGCCTTGTGTGCCGCGGTAGATGGAGCTCTTGAAAGATGATTTGTTTAAAAACCTACATGTGGTAACCACACATGTAAGACCTAGTGAACAGTGCAACTTTTTAAACGTCTGCTCAGGGTCGTTTAAAACGATGGGCATGGGGATTTTGACGAACTTATGGTTTGTTTTCACAGACAAGTAACATGAGTTCGCTCACATATTCTGTCCGTTTTGTTGTTATATTGCCCGAGACAGTCGCATACATCATCATTTTCATTGGCCTGTTTAAGTACATTGCTCAATATAGACCTCTATTGAGCTTTTTGTCCTTAATCTCCACACTTGGTATGCAGGTTAGGGATCGCAGGGCACGCCTTTTTGCATCACTTGCGCTGCTGTCCATCGGCAGCCAGCGTATTTAGCCGTGCGTAGGCAGGCAGCGTTGTCATGCGGTCAGCGAACATCCTGGTATTCCAGCATGGGGTCGGAGGATGTAATCTGTCTCCGCCCAGACACATGGTAAAGTCTAATAATCCAACTGAATATAATGCTACTAAGTTTCTAAATTCCATTATCTATTAATGTATTTCTCAGCGTATGTATATAAACAGTTTTATATATGTAAATACATTTTTATTCGAATGATACAATGCACCACATGTATAATTAAGTACAATAAACAGTAAACCAGTATTTGTGTCGAATGAAAATGTATTCGTAAATAAACATTTTGGAACATAACAACTCACGGCCATCAGAATCCAAATTAGGCAGATCATTTACACACTCAGTTAGAGAACAAATCAAGTCCACGATCCAGATCATTAATCACGGAACCAACGGGATAGTCAACTTATATCAGGATATCGTCAGAAAAGTAAGTTTCGACGTGAGGTTACAAAAAGTTCTAAATACAGGGACGGGCCACTGTTTGTTAGTTGTGTCTCCGAAGAAATAATTGTTCGGCAATGGTTTATTATAAGGTGGCCTCGTTAAATATCTACTTCAAAACTTGTTAAAGAGATATTTTTGACATAAGGATACTGTGGTAGACAAAATTTACCCTCTGTCTATCTTTTACCAAAGGCATATTATGTCCATAGCTTCTTTCTTTGATTGTACCTAAAACCACCGTGGGCTCGAATTCAGCTTAGCTTGCGTTTAGGACAGATTCGCTAGCCAAAGAGAATCCTAGTATATTATATCTTTGTGAGACACGTGCACAGTAAAGTATGTAATTACTTACGTTATAATTAGTATAAATACCTTTTTCTGTTTAACTTTTAGATCTAATTAAATACTAGTAGCCCTCGTACAACATGGCATCCTATAACACGGTTTCGCTATAACACTATTCGT
>DWED01000857.1:0-10160 GCA_018245795.1 Protelbella ruficauda | reverse complement strand
AGGAGCCCATCGTGCCACACGCGGTCGAAGGCCTTCGCTATATCTAGGAAGACTCCGACCGTGTACCGCTCATAGTTGAGCTCGCTCGTCAAGTGGTGGATTACCATCCCCACTACCCGCGCCCCGCTTCCGCGCGCCTCTCCGAGCAATGCGATTTTGAAATTCGCACGCCTTTCTGGCCCACCCTGTATTTTAAAACACGTCTGCGACTGAGATTCTATTTATTTTTATATTTAATACCTCGTATATACTTGTCTTAATGGACACAATTTCTTCATTGTCATTAAATGTTTCTGAGTAAAACGGTGCGATAAAGAATGTCTGGTTTTATCAAAATGGTTTTATCAAATGGTTTTATCAAGAATGGTTGGTTTTCCTAGAATAATATCTTTTTGCAAGAAATTTCAACAGCTTCCATAATAAGTTTATACGGTGTATGATGTGCATTCCGTTGAACGGGCTGGCCCCACGTGCGCTGGATCACGATCACTTGACGTGTCCGGAGGCACGTCGGCGCCGGCGCCTCGCGTTGCTCATGAGTCCCACCGCAGCCAACGCCTACAAGATGTACCAATCATATAATAAATGCTATTATGTAACGTATTTCTTGATAACTGGAACCGATTTAAGACAAAATTAGTGATATACGTACGAAAAAAGAAAATTGAATCGCCAAAATAAGAAACGCTAGACTATATTTTATGAAAAAACATATTTCTTTTTAAACGACAGGCTGAAGACAATGATGATGATGTAGTCAAGTTTGTACGAATTCATATTCAAGGAAAAATTATGTTCAAAAATTAACGGAATAGTACCGTACGGAGTATTATGTCATGAATAACTAACTACATAATTATATTGAATATGTTTATAATATAAGAACCATGTTACACGCAATGAGTCCATTGACGCAATTATTTGATAACCAAAGTATTCGTTTCATCCTGTTATTATCTTGTCAAAACGTAAATTGAAGCATAATTAATTCTTACTAATGGGTTTGTCTACTGAGGAAAACAACTGATATTAAGGAAGTTCCAAACAGTGTTCAATGAAATTGTCATTTTCATAACAGTATTCCTAAGAACAAGTCCATTTTAGAGATGTTTAACAAAAGAAAGTAATAATGACCTCAAATTCCGGGGCGCTAAGTTGAGCTTATCAGTTTAGTTTACGTACACGTGTCATTCAGCGTGTTGGGACAAACATTCACAGTTGTTGCGTTATACGTTATCCTAGCGCCGAGCGTGTCAGAGCGTGAAGGGCATCACGTGAATGCTTGCGGTGGGAGGGGGGCGCGGCGTATCGGGGGCCGGGCGTGACGTAGGCGCGTGGGCGCGGGAGCGGCGAGGCCGAGGGTGTGGTGCACATGCGCCGGCCGCGCCGTCTCAAGGTGACCCTCGACTCGTCGAGCAAGTGCCCCGCGCCGCTCACACCGGTCGGTTCCTTTCACTTCTGCGCGATTGTACAGTCCTCTGAATAACCGGTATTTGTCTGAACGCGGATATCGCGAGTTTCTTTACCCGGTGGAATTTATGACAGCAACCTGTGGACGCCAACGCTCCTCGTTCATCACCTTTTATCTTGGTCTTCGCGACTGACAAGACGAATCGATATGCGTCAAGCCAGAGACATCGTGAGTAGCGCAATGACAAATATTTGCTAAAATTGAGAATATTCCGATGTACACAGAGTTTAAAGGATGTTGCTAATGTGGCTTTAGGCCTTTTTAATAAAAACTATGTAGACTGAGCGGCGAATTAGCCGCTTTCATGCAAATCTCTGTTGTGTTTTGTAATCTAGTTTTCCGGCTTGTTTGTTGTACCAACATGTGCGTTACTAAATTTGGAAAATCAATATAAATAAAAGGATATTTTAATAGTTATTCTTTTGAGGAATCACTTGTATTCATTTTATTGACAAACGTAGATAATGGCAGTTAGGATAAAAAATCGAATGTTTTTTCTATATTCTTCTTTCTTTTCTATATTTCTTTTCTAAACCGCATAAAACAGTATTATTATGCCATTGTAATACATCTTTTTAACATTTAATTAAGCACCTCACATGTAATAGGGCGTCTGTTCACTTCAGGTATCTGCCTAAGCCTAATTCTAAGGTCACGACACAAGGTCGTTTGATACTACATTTTGATTGTAATACTCAACGTCCGTATAAGTAATAAAATAATGAGGTTTTTATAATAATGTACGTGCCGAACTAGCGAGATATATGTAGATTGCATTATTTAATAATATTGCGTTAGACTGTTAATATATTCACAAATTGTGTTAAAAATACGAGTTGAAATTACCTAATCTGTCACGATATTAAGTAAAAATATTTTAGACATCACATTTAACAATTAAATAAAAACTGAAATAATTTAAAGATAAATATTTTAGAATATTATTTTTAGAAAAATCTTCGGTACAACTACTTCGAATTAGATCGGTACTCGCATACTTAATATTACAATCAGTATAATAATAGGAAAAGTAGAAAAACAAAATTTTGTTTAGTGTCCAGTTATTGGATATAAGTTCAAGTTCCACAAAGGTTAAGGGTCACCGATATACTATCTTGAAATTCATCGACTTTAGCATGAATAATTATTTATAAAGTACAATACGTGTATCCTTATGTCGTGAGTTTACCGCAAAAATTAGTACATTCAAGTGAATTAAAATAGTCAGATTTAACCAGTTAAGCTACAAACACGGTTAAGTTAAGGTGTTAGACATGATTTAGTAAATGAAGTGTGACATTAACGCAAACGTTTTTATTTGAGATTGTATTTTATGACGCTTACGTTTCCATCAATAAATAATTTGCGTGTCTTATCGAATTAATGATTATATTACAAGTTACTTTTAATTATAATATGATATTGATCCGCGTATAATTACAAGTCATTGTATAACTGAATATGTTTTCGTTATTTTGTATTGGCTTTCCATCCAGTGAAACATGATCACTAATGTTTGCCATAAAAAAAATCTTATTCTCAAAATTAATTAAGAACCGAACAATGTTCAGTAATTGTTGTTCTACATATTATATACGACGTTATTTCGTAAGTAGGGATAATGAATACCGGAAACTAATAAAACGTGTAACATTTTTCTTAAATTTTTATCTGTTGAATGCGAGTAAAAAGGACAAAACGTAGACACAATACTTTGTTTAAATATAAATATAAAGGACGATTTGTTAGTGTAAACCGTAATAGGAACACGGTTACTATCTGACTGATACTGAGGTTTTATCTCGCCACTTCAGCCTCAAGTGTACCAGACGGGCTCTAATCAGATTTCCTACAAAGCGGCAAATATTAATAAATGAAAAGACTTATTGATGCATTGATAACGAATTGAAAAAAAATTTAAAGAATAATATTGAAAGAACACTAATGAAACGATACAACAATTCTCTTTTTTATTTTTTGTTACATATTATATTATTCTATCGTGTAAAACTTGCGAAACGAGATGATAATATTTCATACTCTCATTCTTGATGATCTGAACGTAGTCAAGAACATATTGGGAGGTATAGGTGCAGAATAAATCACTTATCAAAATATCTTTAATGAAAACGCAACTTGTCAATTACATATATTACGCTGTGGTATATTTTATTTTAGTATAGTGATATTTTATGTTATGATATCACTGACTGTCGGACATTGTTTGAATGATAATGTAGTAATTGCACATATTATGTAAAGCTTGCTTGTTTTCTACGTGCGTCAATTAAAATTATGTGTAATGTACTACGTGAAAGACGTCTCTATCATTAGCTATCACGAGACATTCGGGAATAAACAAGACGCAAGTGTGGCAGCAAACAAAAGGCATTGCCAAAATATATTTTAGCACACGCTCGGCGGCCGACATCGCCTCCCGCGTCCACAGATCTCGCAAGCCCGTGAAGCTATGTGCTGAAATTCATTTACCTATTTTTAAAAACTTAAAAATATTCCTCTGTGCTAAAGTTCGATTGTCACCATGACCGAACTTCCCACGTACCTCTTTCCAAATTCAAAATAATATTCTTCTAAACGCAACTTACTCGTTCAGCTCTAACAAAAAGCAAACACAAATACATAATACATATATTCAAATAACTGGAATTTGTTCACGTTAAGTTTCATGTTTAAAACTAGGTATTTTCATAATACACCTTTGTTTGTTTTTGCTGCCACTTAGAATAAAAAGCACGTGTAATCAATCACCACACATCATTAAGAAATTATTGCCATCTTTACCTAATTATGGAAAGTTACCAAATTTTGACCTGCTATGTAAAACTGTACCAGAGATATATTATGTTTTAGAGTAGATTTTATGTTGCTATATCAAAAAGGAAAAAACCCAACATGTATAAAAATGTGTTAGCGATTTCGTTGCCTGTTCTATTTTTAAACACGTTTTTGGCCACACAATTAATGGTCACACAGACTATGGTCTTCACCTCTCTCATTCTGACTGGAGACCCGTGTCCAACAGCGGGACTGTAGAAGGATTGATAATGATGTTGATGGAGTTTCTTAACAATCCTAATAATATTCGCTGATTTGATTTTAAAAAAAGATACAAATACAATAAGCAAATAATGCAATTACTTTTACATTGCAATAAATACCGAAGTCGATGACAGCCGAAAAACACTTGAAATAAATGTGGGAATTAAATTCCTATAATGTTTAAACTTTAACTAAACATTCGAAAACTTAAGAAAAATAAATGTAATTAAAGAAATCTGAACGTAACAACTCACGTTGTAACAGAGATTCATTGACCCCCATTGTCAAAACTAACCTTAATATAATAAAAAAAAATAATTTAAATTTTGTAATGAACGTGACTATAGTCGATGAAATCTCATTTGGTTCGTAAGGCAACCTTAACTCTTCACATTCTAAGAGGAAACTAACAGTGATTGGAAGATGATGACGTGAATAAATGTAAAGTCCAATTGATATGAATTAGGTTAACTTTAAACTTATATTTCTAAATTTAACTAGTTATCGAACTCGTGCTATCCGACAAAACCACGTTATTTGTCCTTTTTATTAGTACTTAACTGTCCGCAACATATATTGTATGGGAAACTCGAACTACGTTTATTTATTTTCCAAACTCTTTACATTCCCTCGTATGTTTGATTCTACTTTGATCGGTAGTGGTGAAGAGAATTTTAACCTAACGTATATAAAATGTTAAATATAATGCATTCGTCCGGGTAAATTGGGCCATTAGTTAGCCTCACACATGGGTATATCGTTAACTTCACTGGCACTTTGTCTTTGCACTTACACAAATGCAATGTGTTGATGGTAAATATAGAAACACGTCAAGTCAAGGAATTCTTGTGACGTTACGAACGAGCCCACGCATCGACCAATCAGATGCATACATACAACAAGGGCGCGCCGTAGGAAACGAGATAAAAACATTTTGCGAATTACGGATATAAAAATCCAAAAAATGTTTTTGATAGTACTAGCAACGTATTCAGTTAAAAGAGGTTTCAATAAAAAAATATCAGGAAAGTTTTTATTCTGCCCCCGTTATTGTGTTGCACCACATAATCTGTACTATTCTAGCAGGCACACCGATAGCACATTAGAGCGAGACAACAACAGTGTATTATCATGAATGGAAAAGAACGCGTCAGTTCATATAAACCAAGCACGGTCGATGGACGACGGTCTTAGTAGTACTAGTCATATTTCTCATTTCTTATTTCCTTGTGGATTTGACAAGTCGTGTTACATACAAACTGAACGCGCGCAGTGTTAACTAAATTGGTTTTTAACGTAATTCAAAAATGGGTATGGCAATAAATAATTTACCTTTGGTGAGTAATATACAGTGTTGTTATATAAATATTTTTTTACATTTATTCTCGTGTTAGAATTGTTAAAAAGCAACCATAGGCTACAGTAGTAGTGTTGTAATGACCGCTTTGACCTTGTGAAACTCGTTCGTGATAAAATGGACGGTTAGCTTGCCCGGCTTGCCGCCATCTAGTCGTATGCAAGGAAATTGCATTTTCATTTTATGTTTAGAGTCTAATGTTAACGTTCAAGGTTATTCAATGTCATAATTATTAGATATATTGATTGAAAATTATTTTCATTCACAATGTATCAAATAATTATAAGTGACATGTAACGAAATGCTTTACCCGTATAGATTAATAATATATTAGTTGTTTCGCACTTACTACTATGAATAGTGAGTTCATGTTTGAAAAATTCTTGATTATCCAATAAAATTTCCAAAAATGTATATTACATGATAAAAAAGACTTTCTTACACGAAGCATACTAACCTAACTGGTTTTAATTTTGCACTTCGATGGTTGAGTGAAAAGGATTTTTTAATTTCTGTGCCCATGACTCTGAAACAACTATTAAATCTCATTGAAAATAAATTATATGTTTAACTTACATACTACGTTCATGCTATTATATACGCGTTTCATGCATAAGTATTATATTTTGTCAAATATAGTTTACTTTTTCGCCAACTAATATTTTTTCATCATATGCTTGCTTACCTAAGTATTCATTGTGAAAAGTAATAAATTACTCTTATTTATTAGATCCGCGAAGAATGCGAGATTCTTCACCTAACAGACAAGCAGATGAGGGAGATCATGAGTCGACTTCATAACGATCTCCTCAAGGGCCTTGGGAAGGACACTCACGCCAACGCAATTGTGAAGTGTTGGATTACTTACATTCAGGATTTACCTAACGGAAAAGGTACGTTTTGAATACCTATATTTTGTTTTATTGGTTGTTTTTTTAACCATAGCTATTTTTTAATAAGAAACATGTAAGGATATGTAGTTTATTTAATATGTAGACATTTGTATGAAAATCTATGTATTAATACGTGAAGCAAAAACTTTATACCCCTTTTTACGTAAATTGCGCGGACGGAGGAGTATGAAATTTGGCACACTTATAGTTTATATAGTGAAGGAGTGCAGGATGCTAATATTTTTAAAAAATATTGCCTAAAAAATACATTAAATTAACCACAAAAACGCAACACACACTACTGCACCCACACATAGATACTTTTATTATTTACGTTCCCATTGTCAATGTCAGACATGAGACGGATTGTTGTCAATAAGTAGCACAGTGTAAAGATTTATATAATCGTAGTCCTTGACATTAGAACCTAGACAACGCTCAAATTGATTTTTTTTATGATTTACAATCGACTTTCGATCGCTACTGGGCCACAAGTTTACATAAATGTTTCACATAATTTACGAATGTTGTACGAAAAGGCAGTATATGGAGGACACAGTTGTACTTGCTTCCACCCAAGACCTCGTATTCTATTTGTTATTTCTGTACTTGAATAAGAGAATAGTAAACGAACAGGCAGCAATATTGCTTGGCCGCTGCCACCTGGATTTTCGCCCACCTCCAATGCTACTGTTAACAGTAGCTGCTTATAAAGTAGCAGCAATAGGAGTGTATTATAAATTTGTCCAGTTAGGACAAATATTTTTAGTAGATGTCCTAATAAAAGTCAAAGACGCTTTGTTATTCCTGAGTGAGACGACTTAGTAATAAAAGTTCTATTTTTAATTTTAAATTCAGTTTACGGTGCTCAATGATAAGCCTTATTTATGTACAACTCACATACGTAAATAAGGCTTATCATTGAGGACTGTAAACAGAATTTTAGATGTACTTTAATGTTATTTGAGCACTGATAGAAAAAGTTATTTAGAGACATGATAAGAAATGATAATATATTACTACTTTGTAAATATTCTAAATGAGATACTGAATTTGTAGAAAATGTGTTTCAAAAACCAGAATTTCTCCTGCAACTATCAAAACATATAAGTAAGGCCGATGGAATTATAAAAATGTTTATGTGTACGACAGGATATTTGCGCGCGAAAATACGCGTTGTAGTGGTATGCTTACGTTGTCCGAGTGACATTTTTTCGAAA
This sequence comes from Protelbella ruficauda, assembly GCA_018245795.1. Lineage (NCBI taxonomy): Eukaryota > Metazoa > Arthropoda > Insecta > Lepidoptera > Hesperiidae > Protelbella > Protelbella ruficauda. Next base: position 2,159 of record DWED01000857.1, on the reverse strand, counting down.
AAAGAAAATGAAAACTAACTGTTTACTTGAACGTGATATACACAGCTGCATAGCAAGTAAATCATGTAGCAAAACTGTTCGACAAGATTGAATTTATAAATAACTAAAATTTTACATTTTGTCAAACAAAATAAACGACAAAGCTGGCGTAGACAGTCCAAATTGCTCGTATACGTGTTAAGAGACTTGTCAATTTTTTTTTGTTCAGTAATGTTCCCCAGCTTCAGCCTAATCTTTATTTTTTTTTATGTTACTGGCTATTAACAATAGGGTATTTTCTGGAATTTGGCAAGTTGTCCAGAATGTAAGCAACTTAGTCGACACGTAGGTACATAATACGAAGTATAGGTATGTTTTATAAGTAAAAATACTATTTTCACCACATTTACAAATTAACTTGTTTTATGTATTTTAAATAGGTAAATATAATTAAAAAAACAATTTTGTATTTATTAAGTAATGTTAATAGAAATATTTTCATCACCAACGGTATTGTAAATATATAAATGTAATAGAAATATTTTGAGACATTTCAACCCACGGCCATCTGATCCCAAAAGCATTATGATGGTTTGTGTTATGGTAACCAGACGGCTGATAAACTACGCTAACTGTAAAATAAATTTCCTGTTTATACAAAACATATCGAAAATATGTTTCACAATTAATTAAATTTTGATCACTTGTGTAATAACACTATTAGCTTGTAACTAGCGCTTTTGGGAAGTTCTCATAATAGAAAATAGAAAAAAAATAATTATTACCAACTAAAATTTAGTTACAATGCATACAATGGATGACAGCGTTTAAGTTAATATATTGTAGAAAATTATGTTTGCTATCCCAAATGAAGCAAATCCATTAAAATATGTACTTACAGTTGATAAATCTTTCATAAGTAATGGATTATTACTAAGTTATCTCAAATGAAGTAGACACATTAGAAGATGTACTTACCTATAGTTGATAAATCTACCATAAGTAATGGATTGTTATTTATGTTATCCCAAATGAAGTAGACACATTAGCAGATGTTATAGTTGATAAATCTTTCATAAGTAAGTAATGGATTATTATTTATGTTATCTCAATCGAAGTAGACACATTAGAAGGTGTACTTATAGTTGATAAATCTACCATAAGTAATGGATTGGTATTTATGTCATCCCAAATGAAGTAGACACATTAGAAGCTGTACTTATGGTTGATAAATCTACCATAATGGATTGCTATTAATGTTATCCCAAACGAAGCAGACCTGTTAGGTGTATAGTTGACAAATCTATCAATCTGTCGTTGTGGATCGCCGAGTTAGTGATTGATATTGTTATTCAATCGTATCTAAACATTCAGTTATCAGAGGAGTCAACAACAACATTGGGCATTAAGTATAATACTTAAATATTTTTGCTTAGTTTGATAATCATCTGTGTAAGTATATAAAAATATTGCGAATTATTAATGGCTGAATTAAAAAAAAGGTATTACATATATTAAAATGAAATTTATTTAGCAGTGAAGTTTGAATATTAATATTTATAATAATATTATGTTTTCTGAATAAATATAAAACACACAAAAGCGTTCTATTGAAATAGTTTTTTTTTTTAAATAAACAGTCTTTATTTGTAAAACAAACCACAATGAAATCCATAATGTTTCCCTGTATCTACTTATTTTGTCAATACAAGACTCATTAACATCTCAAATTTTATCACTACGGTAGTCTTCATTTACAGCATCCCTAGAGTCAAGAGCATTATGCAGTAAGTGCGAAAAATTTAAATTGATTCATCAAATTAATTGATAATACTAATGGTGTGACATGGTCGTGAAAAGATACTTATAATTTGAGTCATTTTTTCGTTTAAATCTTACCTCATGAACGAGATTGACGGCGCACGTGTTGCGGTACGCTCGGCACACCCGACCCGCGGCGACCACTCTCGCATACTGCCGGTCCTCTAGTATACCGTCAGAGGGCGCTCTTACCTCCCGCTGTCATCGATCCACCCTTCTTTGCTCCCACATACATACCAGCTAGTAACCCTTATTTCGATACCCGCAAAGTCCATATTTCAACTGCCCCCAGCATCTAATGAGGACGTATTCCCAGTAAGCGATCCCTTGCTGACGTAGGTCGTGGGCGTTTAGTGACG
>DWED01000856.1:0-10160 GCA_018245795.1 Protelbella ruficauda | reverse complement strand
TAAATTTATTACAAATACAATAACAAAAACGTAACGTCACGCCTGTAATCCCTGAATGGGTAAGCAGAGGAGTGTAGTACACTCCCACGTTTCAGCATTTACCGTTACGTCCCACGATGGAATAAGTGGTGAGCCTATTGCCATACACCGGGCATGTACAGTATTTATATAAAATCCCTTCTTAATTGAATCTATTCTTGACTGCAACCCTTCTTACGTCCCATTGCTGGGCACAGCTTCTTACAATTGAGCAAAGCCTGAAGAGTAATTCACCATAAGTGTTAGTGATCAAACGTCTTTTTTATGTTTTGAAATCATTTCAATGAACATTTTAAGGTTTCCGATAAGGTTTCACGATTGCTACCCAACGATAACAATACAGACTGGTTCCGTAACATATAATTGGAAAGATAGAAATGAATTCTGCAGAACAATAGGTCTTTTTCGCCATTTTTTAAAATGTGATCGGTTTTTTTATTGTGTGACTCATTTTCTAAGAAATCACATAGGTGACATAATTCCTGTCATTCTGGTTTAGTAGAAGTTACTTCTTTTTTATGAATCATATAAACCGTGATTCATGTTTAATTCTTAATTAATATCCTTAATAATTATTCTTATCCTCTGCAAGTTATAGCCAAATATATCCTTAATCTGGCTTCTGAGACCGGAAGATTATTCTGCGAATTTTATTGATATGATTAACAATTTTCATACAAGAATAGGTAACACTAAGGATAAATATAAGGATCCTTTCAAATAGATCAGCTCGAAGAGCAGAGAACATATCTGTCGTATTTTAAATAGAACGTTAGAATATTAGAGTCAAGCATATTTTAACATTGCATTACTTTATCGAAATGAGCTAAAGTTCTATTTTGAATACGGTCAAAATTTGCTCTGCTTACCGAACCGGTCTATTTGAAAAGACCATAATGATTACTGCAACTGTGAAGAACAAAACTTTAAATTAATTGGATATGAAATAGAAACAAAATCCACTTCTATTTCCATTATTTTAAATACGAATATTAGTATATATATTATTATACGAGAAATATCTCCTTAACTCAAAGATATTCTAGACAATGATGTTACACAAGGTATTTTTAATAATGGGTATGGTTATGGAGAAGAAACAAAGGTAAACAGTACACAAACAATATAGCCAGAAACAATATTAAACAGAGAATTCTGAAACAGTTTGTAATAATAAAATCGTGTGTATCACTATGCACTGCTGTAGAAACCGACAAAGGGCTTAGCCCTTATTATTATTGCAAAGGGGACTCTCTCGCCGACGTGAATGGATGACAATTAAAAGTCGGAACATTTTATATGGTTTTAGTTGTTTGAGAAATATAGAGATTGAATCTGTACAAGAAATAGAGTGCGTGGGCCACCGAGAGCAAATTAGTTGCTATAAAGTAGTCAGTATGCTTATTGTAGATAATATATTATACGAAAATCAGATTTATGATCCCGCGTTTTGTCCAACTTGTAGAAAGACTTACAGTGCTGCCATCACCATAAAATAGATCAAGAGTGAATGACCTGCCTTTATACTCTTTCGTCTAATAGAGGCGACGCGGTAGAATAACGATATGGAAATTCCATAATAATAAAACAACGTATTCTTAGTAAATTTAGGAATCGAATTATGCGGGCATAACTTGTCTGAATCCAGGAAGTGGAATAGATATTAACGAATTCTGTTGTAAAGTGGCGTGCACTAAGCTTGCATTATGCTTAAGTTTCATATAAATTAGTGACAATGGCACGAGTTGGTTCTTAGAAGCGCCAAGGTTGGTAATTCTGGGAAATGCGGGCGCGCCGCTCACGGCTAGGCGTTGCGTACGAACGAACGAGCGAGCGAACGGCCTCGCATGTTTACTTCACAGCCGCGTGTGCCGCGCCGACTCGACTCAACACCCTCCAGTCGACTTTCGTTCATGAGCGAGGAACTACGTTGCGGCGGCTCGTCTCGCCGAACTTTCACCTCCCGCGGCGATATCGTTATCTGTGATAAATACAACCACCATTGAGTGAAATTGAATGTGCGCGTTCTTAGAAAACGTTTCTGCGACCGCACGCGGACGGACGGCCGCCGGCGACGTCGATTTCTGCAAATTAATTTCTCCTGTGCACTCAGCTTCTACGAAACTGCTTATAAAGAGTTTACCGAGAAGCGAAACGGTAATAAAGTGGATTTGAGGAAATATTAGTAATTACCAGTGGAACTGTGTGTTTCCGTGTTCTGTTGTTAACCAAGGCGTTTACATTGGATCCCAATCAACCCTTCGCACCTCCAATGGTGGTCAAACTACCAGGTGAGAACAATGTTTATTATTAAATGTAATTAGAAGCAGTTGTCGCGTAAGACATTAGCATTCCTCACAGTCCGCTGAAAATCGTTGCGATCACGATAGATGTGGACGTTTAATAAGAATAAACAGCAAGTTGATATATTGTGGTGTCAAACCATATCGCTAAAGTCTTGGGGTCATCAACACTCTACATATGTAATCGTAGGTATGTTATACATCGTATGGTGATACATTGCCCTCATTATGTCTCCGTGTTCTGTTTTCTGTAATAGTATGAGATAAATTTTATTCTGACACAAAAAATCCTTAAATCTTTTTTCAAATCTTCGTAATTCTCTAATCTACTTTAATGTCATTGTTTCTATCATTTACTATTAACCGTTACGTTTAAATTTTCAAATTTGAAAGTTGCGTTCTATAACGGTCATTTAACTTCATATAAGTAAAATTTTTACTTTTAATAAATTTGGTATATGGAATCCACGTAATTTCGGCATTGATACATCAAATCATATTCTCAATTTAACAAAAATTTATATTATTAAAAATAATCTGTTGCGCCTTTGTTGCATAATTTCCTAATTACGTATTATAATGATGCTGTCTCAAAATATAATTATTCAAACTGTCTATATGAATAATTGTAGATGGTATTGCAAAATTAATGTACGATCCAGCTATACGAGTGCGGTTACATAATTTATGTTCACAGACGCAATACATGCTATTTATAAGGAACTATTAAATACGGACTTAATAATAGGAAACGGTAAACATATATAAAATGCGGTAAAAGTATTATGTTAATGTTTACACGAGTGCTAGTTGTGTTAATGACACCGGTCGGTTCATTTGAAAACAATTAGCGCGCCATCACGCGACGAACCCGCTACTACAGAACACGATAATCGTTACAAACGACATATTAATCTGTTTGTTCAATCATCGATTCTTGGAGCGTTTCAGGAAATCTCCAAGAAAAGTGTTTATACACATAGGTAGCCGCCATGTTGTTTCTGCGATTTCTATTATTTTAATTACTAATCTACTTAATACTTCATGGCTGGTTTTAGATTGGAATAAAAACGTCTAGTTTTGAATTTATTTATTTGATTTTAATAATTTAGTAGATTTTCTTCAAAAATGAATTTAGTATTACAAAGATTAAAAGTAAAGATTTTTTAAATTTTGTTTTTCTTTTCTGTGCGCTACGAAGTGTTGCCAAATAAAAAAAAAATACAAGATAATTTTCCCGCTTAATACCCTGTATAGACGGTTATTAACGATCTAATGATCGTCTTTAAGACAATAAAACCAGTAACATATATTTTCAGTTTTATACGTACTTGCATTGTCCGCTTCTCACGACTGGCTACTGTACAGTTCTGTTATATCCACGCGGGTCGCACAATCGCACATTGTCTTATACCGGGAACATCAGAGGTAACTCGCCTACCGGGAACTGATACCTTTGTTTATCCTTCATTAAGACAATAGTGTTTTTTTCACGGCTATTTTGAGCTAAGAGCTCGAGTCGACTCTATTGTTGGCGTTCGCTTAACGACCAGTTTCGCAGAACACTTTATGTATCATACCATTTCATTTAAATCTGCGCAATTTTAGTATTACTTGTCTATTTATTTCCTAGTTCTGCTATAGTATATTGCTTCAATTCATTATTACTTGATTCAAGAGAAATACCACAAATAGTGTCTTTTTAAGTATGTTTATCGATTCTTCGATTTCGTTGAAATCTTTCGATATAAAATATAACAGGTGCTAGACAAAGTTAGAAATGATATAGGTAATTATTAATTATTTATACTACATCTTAAATACTGATAAAATCCGATCTTGTACATTGTTTAGCTACCGTTTTTAATATGTAGGTGTGATGCCACTGCATCATCAGCCTTTCTAAGTCCATTGCTCGACACAGACCTCCTATGAAGGTTTTCTGCCCATATTCTCCACGCTGGGCATGCCGATTGGGGGTCACACAGCAAGACTGCTAGCGTCGTCTACATAGCTGCCGGTAGGTGGCCAGATCATTTTGCCGTGACTAGACAGACCGCGCCGTACCGAAATTATTTATATGCAAACAAAGCGCAAATTTAAACTTTAAAAGAGCCACACAGAGAGCTTTCTTTCAAAGCCTGCAATGTACTCGTCACTCCTCGGGCGTCGCCAGAAAAAGTGAAAATGTAACTAAAAATATAATATTAAAGCTATTAACTATACCGACTTTCGATCAATTGAATAGTTTGACGACATAATATAATAAATGTATACACTTAAGTGAAAGTGTATACACTGTCAATATAATAAGTGTATACATTTAATAAAGATACATGTATTGACCATTGATAAATTTCATATTGTGATTTATTGGTCACATTTCATTTGACAGTTAGTAAAAATTTGATAACAATAGAAAATTTTGATTTCTAAGCAATCTCATTATACGGTTCTATCAGCTCACATTTACTAATTTGGCTTGCTCAGGTATTTTCAACACAATAGAACACGCACAATTGAACACAATAGACATCAAAACAATTAATTTGTATGCTAATAAGTCTTATTGTTTTAATCAAATTTTCCGAAACCAGCAACGAATATAAAGAGAGCAAAGAATAAAGCGCGTCTAATCTGTAAATGACCTGGCGTGATGATATAATTGTTATCATCCGAATTTATCACCCTAAACCAATTTGAGCATAAATATAATCTGGATGGATATATTGTACATAAGAAAACTCGAATATTTCACGCTACTTTGATGCCACGACGTCATTTTGTAGCCTTTATTGGGTTTTTACATAGTACATAATAGTACATAATAGTACATTTTGTTGTATATACTTTGATAAATTAATGTGTTATTTTTATAATATAGTACCTTCGCGTCACACATGTCCACCTTGTCCCAAACGAAACAGAGACTGTGCGGTAATCAGACAGCTGGGAAGTTTTTGGAAAGGGACGACACTATTATAGTAATTTTGAAGACACCTGACACTTAAATATAAATTTTATTTTCTGCTCTTCTCAGTTACAAATCCGGTGTTTTTTTCGATTTTAGTTTACACGTCGCTATAAACTTTATTCATATCATTTTTACATTTTACTTCTCGCCACCATTGTTGGCGTAATGCATTCTATATTGCACGCAGGCCTCCTTCTCGGAAACCTGTATTATCGACGCCGACTGACTATGCATGTTACCAGGTAAAGGGTATCTCGAAAATTATGTTAGGATATTTGCAACATTCTCCAAGAATATTTTCTTACATCCGTTTGTGGGCAGATCGTTTATTGAAGACATACTGAAATACGTATTATAAAGTTTAGTTTACTTAATAACAAGCAGACGAAACTCATATCTGGATATTGTAATGAATGTTGTTGGGAAAGCCATCAGAGTTAGGATTGAGAAGCGACACGACTTTAGAAGTGCATGTGATACAAATAATATTTAATGACTTACTTATATGATGAATTTCTATGTTATTATATAAATTATGACGCATTTTTTTACCAATAACCTTGAGTGTAGGTTACAGCCATTTCATGTCTGTCACAAATATGGTCGTTTGTCAGCAGAAACAAATGACTGGCGAACACAAAAGTCAATGAATAAGAAATGGTACACGCAGGAATATGAAAAAGAGAGATATTCGCTTGAACAAGAACTACTAGGAAAATGCGTTAGATCGAAACATTGGAACAAGGTGGGATGGCTGCGCGGGCGCAGGTATGCGTGTTCTTGGAACGCGCCGCGTCCGTTTTTGCTCCTTTTTCGATTCGTCTTTACCGAGAATCGAATGGCCCGGTGGCGGCCCTACTCGGAACGCGTAATTAATCCTTGGAAGCCTCCAACCCAAGGGTTGTTATGAGAAATCACCAACATTATGACTATTCTTTACATTTTTTTCACCCGCCTTTTTTGCATTGTATCATTTTAAAAATTGTCTGCGGGTTATTGTTCGCGGAAGGACCTGCTTTTGTATGACTGGTCACAGCTGTCGGATTTTATGTGGCTTTCGCCTTTGACCTCCATCTCTTAGAAAACGTTAGTACATTAAGCTTCTAAGAAATATATTGTATTTTAATAGCCGCTGTTCATGTAATCTTGGTCAGTGATGGATCGAGCGTTGTTGTTGTGGTACATGATTTCGCTATTTATCACATTAGCATTCAAGATCTTATTGAGATAAAATGTTTATATTAAGGAATGCTTATTACAAGAAACATCGATAAAGGATGTGATAACATCAATAATGAATCATTGTTGTTTGTAGATATTACTGCACATAGTTTTGTGTTGATGCACTTGAAATGAGTATCTTTATGGCAATAATCATTTCTTGTTTCATTTCTAAAATGAAAGTTTTTACGGTTTTATGAAAAATTTACTTTAATAGTGCTTGCATTATTGCTTTAACTGTCATATATGTGACAGAAAACAATGAAAACTATGATATTTGCTGCATTAACAATTTTTTTTGCCTTCTACAATGTACCTAAACGTTTTATTCCAGAATAATTAAAACCTATTGTCTAAAAAGTAGGTCGATTAAACAATGGACATTTACTGCGTTTGATAAAATTGAAGTTCAAATCAGTCGTTGATATGCAAGGTTTGAAATATACTTAGTACTATTTTTTACTTAGTACTGTTTTATTTATTGTCATTATAACGATGTTTAAAAACTATTCAATACAGAAAATGAGTTTCATTCAGTGAGGTAGGTATATTACTTTCCAACATGTTTTCCTTTTTCATGATAGCAAAGTGTCTAAAGCAAATTGTTTTTATTTCACAACATTCCTGTAGTAACCCATGGGATGCAGCTTTGATCCCTCTCTGTTCACGGACTAGAGGATACAGAACAACATAGCTTGAATCGCGTTACACAACATAACATAACAGAAATAAAGTAATATTCCATCGAACATGGCATAAAGCAGATAATGAGAATAAAACGTCCACGAACGACTGGTACCATCGACGTAGATTGGCGATCAGATTGAAAGATTTATAGGAAAATCAAAAGTAATTAATCCAGTTAGTAATAATTGTTAATAGGACATTAACATTATTTGGTAACAGGAACGTTAGTGTACATTACTTAGTACCAGTTACAGTTGGTTATATACGAGCACCAGCTTAGGACTGAAATAACCGCTTCTTATATATAAATGCCATCTCTACCCACACGTTTCAGAGCAGAACACATATTACAAAATGTTCTAAAAAATGTGCTTCAAGATAAATATAGATATAGCACTGATACCGCCCAAAGCGAAATAAAACATGTTTTATTTCCATTCCCAACACACTCCAATCCGAAAAGAAACATTTTTCCCTATTGCAATACCCTAGAGTGGTTGAAATAGCTACCGATGGAAACGGGATTGGAAATACCAATATTGTTGGAATTCTTGGTAACAGACCAGCACTACCCACAATGAAAGGAGGGTTTTTCCATCCACTTAAAATAATTATTAGATACAGACAATTTTATTCAAATGGAAAATTGTAAATGGACACCATATTATTTGTTATTAAGATTATTTTGTCTTTGGTATGCACATAGCTTAAATGCATAATGTTTACATAATTGTGGTGTACATAACAACTGGGAAATGTAACATATGTTCTGAATTTCTGATACTACATTTATACAAAACGAAACATTACTGCAGATTGGAAAATATAAATAATTAGATTGGAAAATATTAATTAAGTATTTTTTCTTTAATCCTATTGTCGGTCCATTATTGGACATAGATTTATTTTTTAATGAAAGGCTGAAGGTCTACCATGCTGGTCAAGTGCGATTTGCCAGATTTCACACGTCTAAGAGAACATTTTTTTGTAATAATAATTGCCTAGTAATGTAGACATTGAGTAATGACGTATTTCAGATTATTATTACTCTATCTTTTTAATCTATTGATCAAGAACGGGTCCAATAATGCCTTTGTTCAAATCCCTTTTATATCCAGAACGGCTAAAAATAATGGAACATTTCTCTCGAAATTAAATTCGCCGTATCTCACTCTCGAATCCCGATTAGTTTCGCAGCTGGACATCGTTGTGCCTGTTGGGCTAGGGCCGAACCCTGAAACAAAAAGACAGCGCTTCCCAGAACGAAGCTAGTTTAAATTTCAATAGACGGCTACTGCGAACTTGCTCGACCCGCCAGTTTCGTCTAACGAACCGACTGAAATACTGCCCCAGTCTCGTCTGAACGACTTCAAACCGTATTAAATACACAGTTAGGTCCCTTTTTCCAATATCAGTACGTACACTAATTTACCGAGCTGAAATTTTCCTTATATTTTTTACGAACGTAAGCTCTTGACGTGGGATAAGGATTTTTATCGTTTGAAAAAGAGAGAACCTTTCTGAATTGTGATAAGTAAAATTTTGTGAAAGCTGCAACTATAGTTATTGTCAATTGTAATGATGAGGGAGTTAAAAGAATTAGCTCAAATTTTTTTTGTGATAGCAGGGTATGTAAAATGTCTGATTACAAAAAACGTTTTTACAGATATAAATAGATACGCTGAAGTTTAGAATCAGATCACCTGCCAGGGTGGGTCAATCGGTCTCCGTGTACTCTCAACGCTGTGACGTCACCCAGTAGATATAGACGATACATGAATAATACATGCAGCGGCTGATAATAAGTCGCATGTCCGACTGTGGAACGCCATGACATGACGGCTTGCGTACGCCGAGTCGTTCACTGCCACGTTTGAATATGGAACGAAAAAACTAACATTTATTAAAAGCAAACGTAACTTTTTAGTTGCGTGAAACGAAACGTTCCAAGGCAGAAAATTCGTAATCCAATAACTCGTTCAACAAGTTCACGGTAGGAAACCCCTTTCACTCGAGAAGCGAGACGGTCTCTGGATAAAAATAGTGACATTTATTTACAGATTACACAACATCTAATTGACCACATATAAATCTGAAACTATGGCGGGCACACGTAGGTATAACGGAACGCGTTTATTTTAAAAAATCGAAACGGCCACGGGTCGTCGTTCCGAGAAGCGCGGTGCAACGTCGAACAGCCAACCGGTCGACGAAGTTCTCGGAACGCGCGAAGGTTGCTGAGCTAAACTCTACATTGAATCGGAACGTTTATTGCCAAAGTTTTTAAACGCAATCTGTATGCGTGTACGCTCGGCATTTTACGCTTGGGCAGGTCAAATGTAGAGAAAATTGCTACGGAATGGTTACACGACGAAATTATCTATTTGAGAAAAATGGTGACAAACAAATTCAAATAACACCAGCTATAATTAAATGTATTAAAGTATGTAAGTATATAAAACGTGTATTACACTTTAAAACTACAAAGAAAGTAGTAATAACAATTGAAAATGGAATTTAAAAAATTAAATATCAAATCGCTTCCAGTGGCAAGCAGAAATGCAAATCAGCACTATTTCCGCTACACTGCAGCCTCGTGTCTTTATGTAGAGTGAAACACGGTGGAGATATCAGAAGAGAGCTTTTATTGCTCCGAACGAGGCGAATGGGAACTTTATGGCAGTTAAAATCGTTTGTTGTGTATAAGCTAAGAATACAACCACGTTTCGTGTTTTTACATGCGTTCATTAAGGAATTGTTCATTCGCAGAGTATTGTGTCTACATATTTTGAAAGAATGTCAAATAGACGTATATAGTATCCAGTAAACATTTTTGTTTTATATTAATCGCAGTAAGAATATACAGTATATTAGTATAGTATATTATGCTAATAGGCTCCCGCCCTATCTTATGGGGCGTGTAACTGGACTAAAGG
>DWED01000855.1:0-10175 GCA_018245795.1 Protelbella ruficauda | reverse complement strand
GACTGGTGCGTTTCGTCGGAGATCCTGATGTCTTCCTGTTAGCGCTGAAGGAAGATACCGAAAAGGGGTTTAGTGCGGTAAAAATCTCATATAACCCGGTATCTCACGCAGTATACAAGATAAATACTGTATGTTGCTCCCCCCACCTGTCCTATAACGAAAAAAGGTAGCACCTCGTTTATATATAAATGTATATTCTTTTTGTAATTGTACATAATAATATAAATTTTATAAAAGCAAAAGAGAGCTGAGAAAGATATAATGTAATAAAACTACTCAAAAGCTTCCATCAACGAAGTACGCAATTTGACTAAGTGGACATTATAATAATCCAGTGCTTAGATGAATTCTTAGCTGACAGCGAAAATATTGTCACAGAACTCCCAAGTTTTCGCTTTATTAACCGAGATGAACACATAAATGTGTGTTTAGATTCACAAAAGGAAAATATGAGTGCTAGGAGCGAAAAAAATTGTACAATAACTTACTGAAGCAAGTGTATGCATAATATAAAATATTTTTAAAACATTTGTATTTCAGAACCACAAATATCTTATTAATATCGATTTGATAATATTTAAATCTGACAACCCACATATGTGGTTTTTTTTTAATCGGTTTCAAACGACGATTGTTCGCGAACAATTCGAAATTCGAACCCCTCCGAGTGACATGCGAGTCGGGGATCGCGTGTGACAATGCACGATTGTTCCAACGGACACCTGCACGGGGAAATGTTTATGCCACTTTGCGCTTTTGAAAGACCCGAGCCACTCACATTGTACTAACAATTCAAAACTCTCTTGAAACCGTTAGACGTTTCGACGCTGCTGGAATTGTGTCAAACAAAACGCTTTTCTATCAATTCCTATCTGGAACTTTTGAAGCTTCTAGAATTGTGTCAAAGTAATCGGTGTTCTGTTAATTCTTCGGACGCTCTATAAAAGTACGAGTAGTCAGTAATTGATTTTAGAAAAAATCTAAGTTGTTTTAATTTAATTGTGAAATGAATAAAATATTTTGATTACTATTATTATAATTATTTTGGAGATTATTAGAATTATTTTGGTGCTACTTCTGCTTGACCACACGAAATACAATGTGGAGAGGCGGCGAGTTATGTATTCATTTATTTAATATTTGTCTGTAGCTATCATCATTTGAAGATACGAACATGCATGTCGCCTTTAATGAATGTGACAGACTGGAAAGAAGTTTCGAGAATCGTATCAGGTGGAAATACTTACTTTCTGCTCACTACCTACGAAAAATAGGCGCGACAACACGTACATATTTATAAACATAATATGTATTTTCAAACGCATGCGATTTCATGAAACCGACCACATGTTATTATATGGGCAGAACACAACAGACAACTCTCAGGTGACAACCGCAGTGAAATCGTTTGCTGTTTCCTATATCAAAAGACCAGTGCAGCTATCACTTAACGAGCAATTCAAAACCGCGCCAATTCGCTGTTGTTTCGACACTTGCAGCGTTTTGTCAAAGTATCCACGCTACTACTGTCCTATTAATTCGCAACCGGACCCCTTTATAAACTAGCACTCACGACGACTTCAGCTGTAAATAAATGGAGCTTGGAAAAGCAAGTTTATTATTAGGTTTTTCTTACTTGAAATTCTCAGTTATCGCTCGGAGTTTCAATTTGTGCATAGTATGTGGCTATAGGCTCATCCCTATTCCATTGTGGGTCGTATGTATAACATAACCGGTAAATTCTAGTGGACTACACTTCTCAGCTTACCCCTTCGGGAAAATATAGGCATGATGTTATCAAGTATAAATACTTATAAATATATAAATATGTGTATATTTATGTATATAGATGTGTTCGACAAGCAGAGGTTTCAAAGCAGTAAGAGCCAAGTGGTTTAGAAATCAGCCTTCCCCACTACGGAGCTCCTAGGTTCAAACCCTAGAATGCAACTCTTTACAAAAAAAATGTGCTTAAACAGAACAAATATCATTTATTAAATTAGTGAAAGAAAACATAGTGAATGAAGCTGCACATTCAGTTTTATATAATATTCTCTAATGCTTGTGAAGTCATCAATAAGTCATAGTCATCATGTGAAAGAAGCACGACAGTTATGCAAGAATAGGAATATTTGGCACTCCGTGCTCTCTGCCTATCCGGTAAGGGACTTGGTGTGAAAATATGTACGTGACTATGTATGTATGCGAAGTCTGACAACACACACTTGGCCAGCGTGACAGACGATGCCCTTAGAAGAGACTCGTGGCAAAAGCGAAACGATAAAAGACGATGACGATACAAGTACAGTCGGAGTATACCACAGAAATTTTCGTTATTCCTGCCACAGTGTGAACTGTACACACGTGTTTGTGTTTTTAGTAGAGGTCAAAACGGAATGAATATTTAGCAGATCGACAGGGATTAAATTTTTTATTTACACAAAACACTTTTTCGCGTGAAAATCGAATGGAATGAAACACAGTTCGCTTTTGTTTTAATTCAACAGACAGGTGAAACAGATGTACGTAAAACTTTATTTTTGTAGTTATCTTGCCAACTGTTATTCGAGCCATACTAAGTAGTTTGGAAATCCGTAGAAAAACACGCATGAATGAAGATAATTATGAATGTTCAAGCACGGCAGGTTTGTAAGGATGGAAATAGTTGACACTCGGTGCTCTGTGCCTACGTCGTAAGGGACTAGGCATGAACATATTATAGTAATAACATATTCATAATAGCATAATAATAGAAAAAACATTTCTTAATCACTTCCACACATCGTAAAACTTGTTAAGCAGTTGACTTAGGCAGCGGATTTAGACAGCAATCGTTAAACTGTCAATGTCAAGACGCCCATTAAACTTTTAACATAATAATTATACGTTGGCCATTAATATTTAACGTTATATAATAAACCTAATAAATCTTTATTAATAATAAATTTATTAAATTATTATTTATTATTTATTAAATTTATTAATAATAAATAATACGTCATATAATCCATATTTAAGTAGTACAAGTATCTATTCTAAAATATACAATTACATATATACTTAGGGTATATTTTTTACTTACTAATTACTTAGTTACTTAGGGTTTTCATTGTATCCCGACAATGCCAACACTTCTAAGAAGGACAACACTCAGTGAGAAATACAACGAGCAGTACTAATCTATGTTTACACTTATTATAATGATCAGCCCCCCTTCAACCGCTGCTTGACACAGGCTTTAAGTATTCCACAAGCTTTTTTAACTTACCATACACGATAATTTAAAAAACAAACTGATTATACTAGCAATACCACTCATTTACATAGATAGAACCGGGCTGAATTGAAACAACTTTTGTACGTGCTCAACCCTGCGGTCTAGACTTTCTGGGAATATTATGTTTAACAGCAATATTGCTTGTTTATGATATCGCAGCAAAAATTACTGTTATTCATGATAACAGTTATGAATACATACATATATTATGAATACATTTATGAATACATTTATGAATACATACAGTAATGAATACATACAGTTATGTTTTGCTCATTTTGTTGAAAGATAAGAGTTACAATAGAGCGTCACTATTACGACAGATTCCATTGGTGCAGGCACACTTATTTACATGTTAATACATTGGCATATTAGTATATGCATTTAATAATGTCACCCCCTATATAACTGTTGAGATCTGGGAGAATACTACACTCCTCTGCCTACTCTTGCAGGGAAATACAGGCGTGATATTATGTCATCGTAATTTATACTATCATTTTATAAAATATCCTTTTATATATTGGTCGCTGTGGCCCATTGCGGTCTACGACCAATAAGCATTAAATTAATATTCTTAATCGTGAACGGTTTGCTCTTTCATCATCTTTCCAGAGATGGTTTGTAACATCACACGCATAAAAACTTACTGACTTCAACTCCTGTAGGATGACAATGGATTTTTGTGTAATAACTACATAGGAAATAGAGGTAAATAGTGTATAATCTGAAAACTATGTTTATACATCTATATATATAATGAATACATTGAATGTTATTGTGACCTACTATTATGGAACCGCTCCATGTCCAGCAGTGGACATAACTAGGTTGACCATGACTGAATATTATGTACGTGGTCGACCGCCTGAGCACTATCTATCTGGAAGTAGATTCCAACATGGAGTATCTCGGTGTTGAATTATACTGATTTGGAAACTGACGAACACCAATATTACATGATATTAATATTTTGTCAATAAAAGAGTCTAATGCTGTAATGTAATGAAAGTAACAATGCTGTAATGCTGCCAGTGTTTTGGGAACCATGCCTCACAAGGACATTTTGGATGAATTTTTTTTTATAAATATTGTTTTTTTTATTATTATTATTATTATTTTTAAAAGAGCCTTAATATGTTCGTTAATATTAATTTTTATTTTCCATATTTCCGTTTCACTTTGCAGTATAATTGAATCCGTTGTCGAGTAACCTTATTCTCGAGTGTTTTATTTAACGTATCAAAGCCAAGGAAACAAATATGGAACTAAAGTGAAACACGTTTAGGGTATTTATAAAAGTACGTAGAAAACGTTTCAGAAGAATGATTTACTGGCAACCACCCTTCCAGATGGAATCACACGATTTAAAACAATTAAGTGGCCAATTATTTGCGAGCTTTTAATTAAGAACCCGACGAGGCAAAGATTAATACATAGAAGAAACAGAAGTGCCACTCCAAATTCTATTCATGTTTTATGTTATGTATAACTAAGTTCATAATAATAACAATCAACACATTTTCAACATTAACTTTGGTAATAAAGATTACTAGATCAAATACACATATTTGTATCTATTATATTATAAATCTACATGAAAGTGAATCATTTTTTGTTACGAAACAAATTGAATCCATTACGTCATTAAATTTTTTCCATTCGTAACAATACACGGAAAACCAATATCGATGCTTGATTACACAATTCGATTTTTAGCAACTAACAACAATTTGACAATCCTATAGAAACCAATTAATCCACTTTATACGTCATCGCGAAATCCATTCCAATTACGCGCGGATGTGTATATGAATCAAGCTCTTTTGTTGTGTTTAATCGATGGATATAAAACATTTTAATACCTGTGCGAACGGATTCAGGAACAATCCAGCAAAGGTAAGTGAAAACTATGATGAATGAACGGATTTTTCTAGTTTTTTTTCTTTAAAACTTCAATCCATTTGATTAAGTTATGAAGATCGTTATCATTCTTTTTACTTTACCTCCACGACTTAAACGACACTCAAACGGCTTTACTTAATGATGATATAATTTCAGATGGAAATATATGTGTTTTTCTAACTCCATTTGAACCCGTAAACATTTGTGTACACATAGAACAAAATAATATTATTTTGCTTCTATGTAGGCAGATACAAATATAACTATTTAGCACGTCTGTTTCATTGTGTTACTTAGTCTTAGTGAAATGCAAATTGCCTCACAGCCGAGGCAAGAGGTGCGCTGCAACGGTGCCTGTTAATGACGGCACCTCTAGTGGCACACCTGAACTAAAGAGCCTTCTTTTTAATTTAGCCGGGTTATACTCAAACAATACTTCACGCCACCCGCTGAAAAGCCTACTTTATAGCGTGCTTTGTTTTTAAATGCTCTGGAAGTGTCATGATAATTCAGTCACGGGGAATTATTTACGTTAGCTTTGGGTTAATTTTTTGGACCTTTGAACTTTAGATATGCACTTCATTATTTGATATGTAAAAATAATTATTTTGGGACTTTTTTCTTATTATTTCAGCTGCTATTTTGGCTAACTTGTTCTATGCAATGTGAAGGTCTCTGACATAGTTGAAGGTAATGAGCGTGTTGAAATAATGTTGGGATGGTTACATATGTATGTATATACCCAGAACCGTTGGAATAAGAGTTCTGTATAAGACAACGCAAGTCTGCAGATATACCTACTATGAGGCCTACTGACCTGTTGAACTTAAAATCTTAAGAAGGCAGGGGGTAGCAACTGAAGATCAGTGGAGGAGCAAGTGTTGCGGCACATCATAAGAGAAGTCTATTTCTAGCAGTGACATAAAAGAGACTGATGTGATGATAATGGCTTGTTCAATAAAAAACATGGCCTCTCAATAGGAATACCACAACCATGTGACTGGTACAATGGTTCTTTCGTACCAATAAACCATTTGAAATGCCTCGAATATATATCAAAAATAAAACACCTGAAAAACTATGTGATTATTCAGTTTTATTAAAAACGCATAAATGAAATAATCCGTGTAGATTTATAACGGGTAGCTGTCGACACCAAGTGAATCAATTCAGCGACTTCTATTGTGTAATGTTTTGGTATAAAATCAGCGTAAAATCATTGCGATTTTAACGATGTTTTGATAGTACATATAAACATTCACGCTTTGGATGAGCATAAGGTAACATTGGTTCAAGCGCATGCTGCATGTTTGTTAATTTTCTATAAAATGTACAACAGATTACATAGATCCAAGAGCCGATCTTATCTCTGAAGGCGTGGTTTCCATCATTTCGAAATCATGCATTGGTAATTCAGGTCCTAGTATTGAGTTAGACAGACCGCTTCTGTCACTGCAAGTACTACTGATTAGCGATATAAAATTTATTTATGGGGTTGTTTTGAAACTTTAATAATATTATTATTCCAATATGTCGATGCATAGTACATGTTTTTATACACATACCTCCATAAACACTTTGGAAAAGACTATTCATCCAGCTTAGTGTTACTGTTCGGCAACTATAATAAATTGCTTATTACATTAAAAGTAAATAAAAATTGCCTTACAATTTGTAATAATATTTTATTATTATAATACGACTTTTTACATAAAATCTCGTCGTGGGTAGGATTAATAGCGCGTTGGACATTACACGAGGTAATTTATAACATCACAAGAATCACGGACACGTGGTCATCCTTGAACAATACTAATGACTAGTTGTTTCAGACTTGTGCTTCTGAAACTACAAGATATATTATTACAAAAAAAATAGGAACGGAGAACTAAGAAATCTCAGTCAACATATAACCTTGTTAACATTTCGGGATCTGATGGGGGGAATGCCGAGCTGTATCATTTGTTAGTATATATGTATTTATCTAGGTTACCTTTTAAAACGAAAAGGCTAATTGCTATAGTTCGCCTCGCAACTTACGTACGGATTGACAGACGTTTTTATTAACATTACTGAAAACCGTCATAAATTAGATGTAATAATAATAATAATCAACCCATTTATCATTCCACTGTTGGAATATGGGTCTCGTATAATTAGATGTAATCAGATTTAAAACCATATAAAAACATTATCTTACGTCACCTCAGTTAGTTCAATAATACATCAAATCTAACAGAATATTGTATGAAATTATTAGTAAATAAATAACCGGCTATGGTATTATAACGATATTTAAATTACTGCGAACAGCAACTTGTTGGGAACAATATATAGCTGTGTCTGCCGCGTCATTGCCACTCACGGTTTAACTTAAAATCTCATTATGAAACGGCCGGGGTACGGGTGAGGGGCGCGTCCAGTTTCATACACACAGCATCTGCGATTGATAAGCATACAATCAAAACGGTTAAAATGTAGGTCGCTATTATGAAAAAAATTATTTTCTTGTTATATTTAGTAATCAATTTAAATTATATAGCCAAATTTGTATAAGATAAATCTTGTACTTATCGATTACTGAGACGATGATTTGACAGGTCAAAGTTAAGCGCGAGTGTCTATATTAATGAGAGAAAACAAATGAAAGATAATATCAAGAAGAAATCTTCATACATTGTTCTCTGAAGTATTTAAAGTATGCCAAACTGGTCATGTGGTACAATATGGTTTGTTCATTGTGAAAGAGCCCCGAGCCCAAATGATAAACATATAAGAAACCAGAAAAACGTTGATAATTGTTATAATATACTCCAAAAGAAATCATTCAAATACACTGAATCTTTCAAATAATTTTTCCAATTTGTACAAAAAACAAGGATTACAATTTTTATCTGTGGTAGCGGAATGCAACTATCCGTTCAATCTCTCTCTCAGTGAAATTCTGAAAAGTCTTTGTCACGCTTAGATATGACAATAGGAATGTTACGGGCCCTACTAAGTTAATCATATAAGGTCACTCAACAATACCTTAACTCTACAACTAGAGAAAAATATGGCAATTGGTCTCAGAGTAAAGCTGAAGTTATCCACTTACTATTTTCTGGTTTTATTTTACACTTTTTTCTGGTTGTATGTAAAAAATTTCCGGTTCTAAATGACTTTCTTTCGGTTCTATCTAAATATTTTTCGATTCTCTTTCATCAACATTACTAGAAGGTTCAATTCGATTTAACTTCTTCAAATTTTCACCATCACCTGGGTTGACCGGTAGAAAATGCCACTTGGCATTAAGTCCGCCCTTTGTTACCAACAATAAAGGATAAATAAATAAATAAGTAAAAACAAATAAATATAATTAAAAACGGTCTTGACTCTGTTGTGAATTTTGTCCGCTTTTATCCGCTACTGTATGTCCTGCAGCTAATCTTTAAAGTAAACAAAGACATGTCAGCCGGTCTCAGTGCGAAGCCGGTATTTCTCGGTTCATTTTTCACTCAGCCTGAAGTTTAATATCAGCTCTAAGACGCCATGTGTTATTAATGGACACTAGGAAGCGCTGATAGGAAATCTACTTTTCGCATAAGACTGTAGCGTGGATATTACAATTTAGTTTGACATAAATACTAAAGCGAAAACTAATTTGAAAATATGTACTCAGATAAAGATACTTTATGAGTATAAGATATAAATAAAGACAATTTTAAATTGCCAATATTATTTTGGAACATTATTCTGAGACAGCAAAAATATGTGATCATCGAAAAAATCATCTTCAACTGCCTAGAAATTATTTATAAAATGTACGCCACACATGTTTCAGTTAGACGAAGCAACGCAGTTGAAAGTTTTAATTTACAGCGTGTAAAGTTATAACGAAGCGTTAAAATATGAACAATGGTTTGTGTAGAAGTTTTTTATTCTAACTAAATATCTGTTGAAAACATGTTGTGAGCGTCGTTCAGCACTTCAATTCCAGCACTTCAATTCCAGCACTTCAATTATTTCGGGTGTCATACAATACGAGAATATGAAATGAAAGGCAAAGGCAGCGGAAGGTGACCGTGGCATCATATTCACATCTAAATAAACTATTATTTCAGTTTCTTTTAAACGGGTAAAATTACATTTCGTTCTGGCTTCCATTAATTAAATGCCTTTCAGGCTTGACTTTGCTCTCGTGCCTTGTGTAGCCGACGAGAATATTTTCTTGCGCACAGATAAAAACGCAGGTTTTACTCGCTAAGTGTTTTCTTAAGTTTACCACATTTTTTTATGTGCTCCATTTGTTTTTGCTGCGGTATCATGATAAATACTTTGATAACTTCATTTGGCGTACGGAAGGTAAAACCGTAGTTTGGTTTGCATGATATGATATTGGTATCTTCGCAATGATGAAAGACTTGAAGCGGAGGAGTTAATTTTGTAAATTGACCAGATTTCACTTTATTTTAAAATCTCATGTTTTTGTGTGACATAATTTCGGCATTTTAAATTAGGATAGCTAGTATTAATGTAATTAAGTGTATATATTATGTATTACCAACCTCTATATATGCATAATAGATATGTGACTATGTACATACATATATCATTCTTCAAATGGTACCACACCAGACCAGATCTACCAGATCATTTTGGTCACCACCTAGGGTTGACTCGAAGAGAATACCATTAAGAACTAACTAATTATTATTAAAGAGTTACAGAAGACTAAATGAATAAACGAGGTTACAAACCAAAAAAAAAAGATTTTGATATTTCAAGTAAAATTATTATTTACTCATTCAGAACAGTAGACGTTAGATATTATAAACCAGCTACTGCAAATTCAAAGGACACAACACAACTCAATGGAATATTTAATACATAGCACTTAATACTAGCATTTTCTGCTTTTGTTATTTCCAAAATATATCAAAAAGCCCATTACTCAGTTAACTTGGACACTGGTGGGAGAATCTTTAGTTGACATGCATCAATATATGACAGA
>DWED01000854.1:0-10175 GCA_018245795.1 Protelbella ruficauda | reverse complement strand
CAGGCCCCATGCTAGTCCCATTGAATGGGGTGACGCGACTCATATTTTTTTATATTGTACCAATATCACCGAATTTTTATCGCTATTATGAGTCACGGAATTTCATGAAGTTAGTGAAATATATAATTTGAGTGGTTTCAGACTCTTCCGTCGTGCGCAATTTAACGAAATTATAAAATGTTATTCGTAACTATGGAGGTATCTCTGTCCTTACATTTATGTACACATTGGTATGTTACCTAGATAGTAATACACACATATACATAAGATAAGACAATTTATTTGTCATTACAAGATGTAAGCAGTGAACATAGGCTGATGATGATGATGAGGTAATCCGCAGCGTGTTATATCTAGTTGGCTCGTTTGAAAAAAAAAATTTAAACGCCCTTAAAAATGCAAAATTTACCACTGCTAACAATTACAAATAGATCAATCTACTACGTTTGCTAATCCACGACTCACTACGACGACGATATGACACGACTTTACCCAGTTAAATTGATGGATCGTTTACGATTTGTTTGCTTAACATCTTTATTGAATCCCTAAAACACTCATTAAATTAGACATTACTTACCCATGCATAACTAAATATAATTCATAGGCGAATCTGTCTCTCTTTCCCACGGCTGCAAAAGGGTAACCCTGCAGTTGAAAAATACCTAAAGAAAGCTCTAATGTGTCGGAATAAATATTATGATTCAACCCGTATATCGGAATTTTATAAATTGAATAGAAAGTCCCTGACGAAACTAACGATTTTCGTAGAACAAATAACCACTAGAACAACTTAAAATGTCCTCTGAAAGCATGGCAACGGTCATAAAAATTACCCACAGCGGTTGCCATTGTAAAAGCTAAACGACTTTAAAGTTGCGTGACTTTTCAGAAACTATTACAATCTAAAATTGCCTTAGGGCTACATTAAAATCTCATGATATTAGCCGAAGATTTAGAGTGAAATACCCACCATGCAGCTAACCGAGAAATAATTCCATCATCATCAACCCATTTATCATTCCGCTGTTGGACACGGGTCTCCTCTTAAAATGAGAATGACTGAAGCCACAGTCATTCAATGATTTCACAGCAAATATCTAATATAAAAACGTTCAGTTACAGTCCTATAATTTATATTTACAGTGGTTTTGCCGCAGCCTCTTGGCCTACATCGGCCGTGATTACCGGAGTTGGCAACTGTTCAAACACTTCGGCGCTGCACGGATTCACCTTATTCAGGTTATCTGGGTAAAATTGTTGTTATCTTAAATAAAATGAGTATATACTTTGTATTCTGCAAAATTAAATGTGTATTTGTGTTTTTAGCACAACAATGTCAAGGGCTCGATACTTGACCCATTATACTGCTGAGAACTTTCAATGTACTATCTACGTATCGAAAGTACGGTAAGCCACCGAAAGCTTTTGCAAAAGTTACACAACGTAGGGGTTACAGGCACAGCACTTGAGATGTTCACGTCATATTTACAAAACCGAACTCAGGTTGTCAAAATTGAAAAACACGTAAGTTCTAGTCAACCTGTAACATATGGTATTCCGCAAGGGACGATAATCGGCCCCTTTAATGTTCTTAATCTACATAAATAGTATTAACAAATAGGACTTACCGGACATCTAACATTATATGCGGACGACACGACTCTTTTTTATTTTGATAAGTCGATCCATAACATTATAAAGGACGCTCAAAAGGGTCTCGATAATCTTAACGAATGGCTAAAATATAATTTACTTACGATAAATATTAAAAAAACATCTTATATGATCTTTGCGACAAAAAACAAATCTGTACCAGACTTTATACCGCTTACCATAAACAGTGAAACAATATTACAATCTCATTGTGAGAAATACCTCGGACTCTGGCTAGATTACAAATTAAGCTGGAAACCTCACATTGAGCATGTCAAAACGAAACTCTCGTCCATATTTTGTTCACTACGTAAAATATCAAATTGTTTTCCTCATAAAGTACGTTCAGTTGTATACAATTCTTTAGTAAAGTCCCATTTGGAATATTTAATAGAAATCTGGGGATCCGCCGCCACAACACACTTAAATTCCTTACAAAGAACCCAAAATAAAATTATTAAAGTACTGTACCACTATCCATATCGAACTCCGACTACATAACTATATAAAAAAACTAAATTGTTTAATTTACGTCAACTGTATGTCTACTATACTTATAAAAAAGATTACTACAAAGTCCATACAGTCTAATTTAAAATTACATAAAAAAGTATACACACATAATTTAAGAAATAAATATAAGTTTGAGCTGCCTAAAATGAGAACTACTTACGGAAAGAAAACATTACTATTGGAGGGAGTACAGCTATACAATAATTTGCCTAATTATATAAAGAAATATGAGAATATTAACATGTTTAAAAATAAACTGAAACAAATAATTACTGAACAACAACTGAGAATAACGACTGAAAATAAATTGTCTAAATAAATATAATATGTATGTACTTGCATTACTTGCATTGTATAAATTTTGCTCCAGATCAAGAATGTTTTTGTAAATATTTCTTTCTTTTTTTTTGTATCATTATAAATGAAATATATGTTTCGTATGAGAAATAAATTCTATAAACCTAAACCTAAACTGACCGAATGTAATAATCTTCATGTTTAATTTAATTAATGTCTAAGACATTACAACGACCACTGTCTAGGAATCAATGCTTTTAATCGTTTCAAAAAGTTTGTGCATCAGGAGATTGCAGGCTGACGGATGGCCGAATGTAATAATTTCATAATATTTTGCAATAATTATATTTTATTTGTTTGTATGACGTTACAAAATGTAACAACATCAGAATTATTTTATTTTATACTCAATTTATGCATACTTTTTGGCTGGCAAACGATAATTAAAAATAATTACCAGTAGAATGTCAAAAAAATAAAACAATAGAGTTAGAGGGTTTGAAAGGAACGAAAGATTGTTGAAAAGGTGATCAATAAAGAATAAAATTATATTGTAAACGTTATTTAAGTATAGTGGAAACAAATTATCTGTTTCAAATCGAGGCGTTTAATTTTGTTACATGATAATATTTATATATGTACGTATATATAAAAGTAGATGACTATACATAATACCTTTGATTATTGATTCATTATTTCGTGAATGACAACTTTACCTACTTGATTAATAAAATAATGTAGTACTGACGTCCTGTTTGTAGCAGAGATTTCCCTCTCATGCTTTTTCTATATAATATCATTTGCCGACAATTGGGTACGTTTTGCCTCGGTCTCAAATTGATGTATGTACTGGGTTGTACCTCGACCTTCGCCATTGCAGTTTTAAGCTTATTATTATTATTTTTAAATTACTGTTATATGATGACATTGATTGCAAATGTCAATGATTTAAATACTATTTGTAATGAAAGTATATATTGAGATAAGTACATGAAGAACGTATCAAGTACTCATATTATCTCCTTAAGTGGCAATCTTGTTTAGAACTACTAAGGGTGTTTGGATAGTATAGAACTACGTGGATATCTTGTTGCCCCTGGAAATATTTCAGGAGAGATGGATGGACTAACCGCTCTTTCCTACACTATTTTTATCATTATCATCATCAGCCTTTCTCAGTCTACTGCAGGACTGCTAGGCCTTCCCCAATGAGCGCCAACGCGCCCTGTACTTTTTTATAGTTAATCGAAATTGAAAGTTAATAAAATCCATTAAATTGAACTCAGTCTACCATGGGCGCCATCTATTAATCCAAGTGCAACATCAATGAAATAAATTCTAGATAAAACATTTATAGCCATAGCCTGCCAGTTATGAGATCTAATATGGTGTGAATAATACTTGGGTTCTCAGATACATAAAGGGGTAGCATAAAACCAGCAAACACCATTTCTTATCCCCCAGCTCGCCACAGAAACCTATCTACACTCATCATTGTATGAAATATAATTGAATTGCTTAGCATACATTTTGATAATATAAGAGTAAGCCCACATTGCTGGGGAAACGAGTAAATATTAACCACTTTACATTTCCATAAAATAACTGTCATTGGCACAATATGTTTGATGCATGTTGCCATAAGCGCCAAAGTCAAAAAATAAAATAAAACCACTGCCTTAACAGAATCAATATAATCTTATTTTATCATTATCACATTATTCCACTGACTGTAAATCACCATTACAATCCGTAAAGAAATCTTTCTTTAGAACAGGTGATGACTCCTCATCCCTCATACTTGATGGCAATCTGATATTAAAATGGGGATATTTAGGATGCCACCAATCAAAAACAAATATATGTATAACTGTGTCAAGTGTTACAGAACATTCTGGAAATATGTTTCTGGAAACATTGTGCTGGCCACTATGGAATCCTAAATGTAGTTTATGATGTATTAATCCTTGAGATAGGACAACACAGACAGAAGATAGAGTCATGCCCATCAGTGGAGGCACCTGGTAGAAATGCTGACATGTAACCTGAAATAAAAAATAATAGGTTAAAGGAATAAAATGGATACATGAAACAGAGGCTTTAAACACAACTTATGCACAACTGCACAACACACACCGTGTTTCAAAAATTCTAGTTTTTATAGCTTGTACAACTTATTTACATGTACACCTAAGAAGTGTAATATTTTGCTATGATTAAGAATAAGCATAATATAACTTTTATGTAAATATTTGTATATTTTTTCAAAAACATAGTAGCATATACTATCTATATTAATATTATAGATGGAAAATAATAGTAAGTTACATTTTAGCATTTGTTTCAAACTCATTTTTTTGAACATTGGCATGATGAGAACTTATCAAACCTGAGAAAGGGTGCTGCAAATGCTTTTTAAGTCAACCATTAATACAGTGAAATAGAAAAAGGTGTGTATGAAAATTAATTTACAATAAATATGAACAAATTTTTGATTAATTAATATCACCTTATCAGCACTACATCTGAAGGAACATGTAAAGTTAATAATGAAATATGAACAAGTTGTAGCTAATATCTATATAACCATATAATGAAACATATAAGGTTAACACACAACATAACACTCCTCTTGTCAATTAAACAGATCAAACAACCTTGGTTATTCAATTTTGTGAAAAAAACAAGTCAAGACTACTTCATACAATAATAGAACATAAAATTTAATACCTATTTAAGATAAGATCTGAAATGGTCAAATCCATAGACAAAAGAAGCCCATAGACATAGCCCTCAAAATTAGTAAGTTGTACTAACAATGCACAGGTCACATCGCTCAAGTGACTAACAACCATTAAGGAAGATAAGTCATTGAGTAGCAGCCACATCTCAGTAAAAGCAGTGTTAGTCACCCTCTTACCAGGTGGCCTGACGACCTAGAGAAGACGGCGGGAAGCTGCTGAATTTGGAAGGCCCAGGATCGGAATGTATGGCGCCAATTAGAGGAGGCCTATGTCCAAGGGCTAATGATCATTCAAGGTGTATATATATGTACAAGATACCCACACAATAAGTAATTCTAGTTTGGAGCTTTGAGAGAAAGAATGAGTGCCACTATAATGTTTAATGGATCAATAATTGAAATTCAAAACCTTTACCTGTAATACTTTTGAATCTTCTTCAGGGTTGGCATCAATCCTTCCTAACTCCTCCACAATACCTAACCCCCTCTTCTGTATCCCTTGAAATGGATACAATTTTTTAAACTTGAAGAAAACAGAAGAATTTGAAGAACCTTTGCGATACCAGACATCAACACAAACTCTTTTAACCAACTGATGTGGTTTACTATCCTGGATAGCTTGCTGTGTTACCTTCTTAACAAACAGATCATATGTGTTGTACAATGCTCTAATCACCCTTTGTCGCAATCCATACAGTTTGTAGCCGTTTTCTAAACGCAACCTGTCAGGCAATTTTGGACTCTTCTCACAATATCGCTTGTATAACATTCGCCAAAATGATTCATATTTTGTAATGCTATATGTTGTTTTGTTAATGCCCGCAAAACGACCAACATCTTCTGGTTTAATATATTGTGATATAAGATACCACACTATTTCTGGATATACTTGCCCTGGACTTTCATCAATATTCTCAGGTTCCGATTTAGATGTATTTCTCTTTTTCTTGTAAACAAATTGTTTTGTGCCATCATCGTTGACTTCTTCCACGATATCTAAATCATCTTCTAGTTGGTCCCAGGAAACTTCTGGTACTGTCTCTGGTACAGATTTTTTTACTCTGCCCACTGGTTTAGGAGCATTGGCAGAGTCATTTATCGTGAAATCTGAAAATTGTTAGAAAATATGGTCTTCATTATAAGAAGCAATTCAATGATAGAATTATGGTACAAGTCTTAAACTTTCATAAAGTAAGATAACAAGAAAAAACAAGAAGACCAAGAAGTGGCAGTAAAATACTAAAACAAATAACAAATAATATAATAAAATAAATAATAAATAGTAAAATAATACCAGATGCCAATTTAAAAGCTAAGAACACTAAAATGTTAAGGCCAAATTTTCTATAGATGAATATAGTTAATATACAACCAGCATTATATATCGCAATTACACTTCTCTATCTTAATATATCAATTTTCCAGTTTATCAAAACGAACTTTAAATAGTTACCTCCATAGCTGATCTTTTTTTTGCCCTTTTTTTTCGGCATTGGACTAACCAGTTAATCACAGAAGATAATATGGAATGTCGTTCTCCAATATAAGGTTGCATCCAAGATTTTTTACCCCTAAGGGCCAGTGAAAGAAGAAAAATGGGTTAATCCATGATAACCGGTTATTTAAATTTACTATCAGACTTTTAAGCTAAACGATTTCAGTGAAATAGTTTTACTATTGCGCAAAATAAATAAACCACTTGAAGTTGATACTACAACTTCGCTAATCAATGTGTGTGACATTGACATTTAAGATAATTCTGAATAAACGACGCAGATATTAAAAAAAATAACACAGATGCAGAATTAATTAAGCACTGAAATAAAAAATATTATAATATTAGGAACATGTTTAACTGAACACTTGCGTCACTAATTTGGCACTAAGAAAGGTTTTGCAAGCATACTTCAACCCGTAAAAATGCCGATTTTACAAATTTCATTCATACTTTCATAGTATCGTGAGCATTATGGACACATTACCAAAGACTAACTAATAAAAACAGACTAGTTAGAGACTCGAAATAATTATGCTTCATAGTAGTTTTCTTATACAGTACAGAAATACGGTAATTATTATAATGGTGATTAGTGGTTCATTCGTACTTTCAGATTAAGAATCTCAAGCAACTTGTCTTTACTTGATTTTTTTCTTTAATAATTATGAAAGTAACATAGTCCCTTTCAGTATCCTATAAACCTTTATCGTTAGGTATGTTTAGCACTTTAGGCATTTACATTTTAGATGCGTCATCATATGAAGACTTAAATATTTTTTATAGCAGAAAATATTTAAAAATATTATCAACTTCTTTATATAAGATATCATGCCGTAAGCTAAAAAAATAGATCATCGTAGGAAACATATGTTTAGGGACATAATTAACATAATATCTATATCATAGAGTAATTTACAAATTCTAATAATTTACATTTACTCATCAACTCTAGTTCTCCTCTTCGGACCGTTGTCGTTTCTGTATTTGATAAGCGACTCGTACGTTTTACTCTTTGATAAGACTGACGTCCAATCCAAGATGGCAGACATGCCGCTTGAACCGTGATAGTATGGAATCGTAAGAGTCTAAGTTCTAGGTGTGTCTTTTACAATATCGAACTATAATGTATCCCGAATTCTTGACTAAGGTTCTGTACGAATGTTCCGACAATGTGAAACACCGCCCTCGCGTCCTGTGCGCTAGATTTAGGTAACGTTTGTGCCGAAACATATGTAAAACGGTGATCGAAATCATTGTGTATTCGGTGTGTCGTGTACGATAAGTTATTCTGGTTTGATGGTAAATTAAAATGTGGAATATGATGTGCGACGTAATGCCCACGATATCAGAAGACAGTATCAGTCAACGGAGCTCTCAGTTTTCCGGCGAAGATGCCAATTTTGAACAGCTCATGGTGTCTATGTTGGACGAGCGAGATAAGTTGGTTGAGAGCCTCCGCGACACGCAGGAGCGGCTCGGAGACGCCGAGTTGCGCCTCAAGGAAGTGGAGAAGGAGCGGGACTCTCTGCAGCGTCAGATCGCCGCCAACTTACCTCAGGTTAGTGCACTTGCTGTACTATGGTTTGTATTATATCAGCCGCCTACTGATTTATGATATCATATCCTCGATTAACATACTGTTCTCCAATTATGTAAAACAATACTATTGAACTCAGATGTAGTCACATATGTCACACTTATTTTTAAGTCATAGGTATGAAATTAAACTCAGAAATATCTTGTTGCTATTATAGTGGAATATTTGTACATCATAAGATTTTTAGGTTGAAATATAATAATGTTGTGGTGCATTAACTCTGTTTATCATAAAATTGAAAACTACTTGTACTGTTTACCTACTTATGTGGTTGTTACATAGTAAAGACATACAATGAATATATAAAATATAAGACAGCTTATTTATCATTTGGTGTACCAAAAGACAGATGTGCTATAAGTATTTAGAATTGATTTTTCAGTTATTAATTATTTTTATTTTCAGTAATCAAATATTCTATGTTCAAAATTATTGAGAGTTTGACACTTGTAGATTTACTTGTCCATAGACTTATTAATTTCAAGCTTTCAATTTGTCAATTCTAGTTGGATTGATGAAATATTTTTAAACATTTCTATAATCATCATTATTATTCTATTATCATGCTATGTCCCTTATAGGGTTTTTATAAACCATTATATGATTACAATTACAATGTAAAGTTACTATACAATTATATTTAAAGTGAAATTTAAATGTATTATTGAAAATAAACTTACATTTAATATGTATATTTCGAGATGAAGTACTCAAAAAATCCTGCCAAAATTTTAGCAAACATTTTTATTTAATCTGCACCTCTACTATTTAAACTTAGAATCCCTTTTTTTCAATGACTCCATTATTGTCAAATCATTTCACCAGGTGGGGTGGGCAGGAAGCACAAAGTGTGAAATCTCTTTCCTTATAGACCTGACATGCTTATGAGTGTGTCACACTTCTACACTATTTTATCTACATGTATATTGTAAGGGTCTTTATGATAAGTACCTTATTGGGTTGACAGAGAATACTGAGTGCCAAATATAAATGAAAAATTATCTTATATTGTCACACCAGGTTCTTTATGGGTAGGCAAAGAGCACCAAGTGTGAAATATATCTATCTTTATAAAATATTTTGGTGTGTACTTTAATAATAGTAATAAGTTTCATGCATAATATTTTATTTATTTTACCTGTCACATACAGTCAGGTTCTACATTACACAATTGCAATTATACCTCGGTATTCAGTATTAGTGTACAGTATTGTATATAATATTAACATAAAATGTTCTTATTTCCATTAACAAGTTAACAAAGAACGAATTAAGCACCCGTGTGAGTGGGTCAAGGCAGCAAGCACAATACTCAGCCGATAAAAACTGTTACAGCCGAAGCAAATGTATTGAGGAAATTTGCCATTGTCTTGTTTTATAACTTGCTGTAGAATAATAGCCAATATAATTGTTTAGTTAAGTTTTAAATGTCAGCTTTGTGTTTTATTTGAGCTATACATAAATTTGGTATCTGTATTTTCTTTGCATTTTTAACTCCCAATGCAAAAACTGGGGTTGTCATAATTTTAATATGTGTTTGGGTAGATGTTTATTTGTGTGTCTGTCTGTGGTATCATAACTGTCAAGCAGATGAATTGAATTGAGTGCTGCTTTTTCATTATTTTAATTGAAAGAAAGATGGTTTTTAATTGTTTGGTAGAAATAATAGCCATTGTCTCTAGGATATTCATCTCTCCTTGGAATTTTTGACACAATCTCAGGCAATATTGAAGCTAATAAATCCAAATTTTGGTCAAGTGGTAGCAAGCGCGACTGCCGATCGGGAGATCCTGGGTTCATATCCCGGGTCGGGTACTATTGGATTTTTCTAATTTTGAATTTCTAGTAGTGACTTGGAGTCTGGATCTGTG
>DWED01000853.1:0-10176 GCA_018245795.1 Protelbella ruficauda | reverse complement strand
ACTCCGAGCTACTAATAGGAGTTTTAAGTCAGGAAAACTCAATAGTACCGCACCTGGGGATCGCACCCATGACTTCCTGATAAGTAGTCGTGCTTACAGTAACTAGGTACATAGAAATTTAAACCAAGACACAGATTAAATACTTGTGTTTGTCAGACTAATGTTTATTCTGGGTGGGAATCGTAACTACGAAACCAGAATCAACAGTCAGTTCCACAAACAACTAGACTAACGAACCAGGGAATCTACTCAGGGTTTCTCTGAATGATTGGATCTACTACGAAATGAAATGTAGTTACCGGCTATTTGAGTATATGTCAGAGTACTCGTGTATCTTTTTTTCTCGTATAAATATAAAATCATTATTGATGATGACAGAGCAGTCACTGATGATAACAATATGTCGAATTTAAGTACTGTATTTAATTAATTTACATAATAAAATAATAAAAGTTTTCTAGTTTTATTATCACCCGCCTCTCCTTGTACGCCATCGATAAACGATTACCTTTAATTGGAAGTCATCTTCGACGTTTCTAGAACGTACTCGTACCATAGTAAAAAACGCCATTAGAAGGTGTGTACTACGTGGTAATGATAATAACTTCATAAACTGACATGTCGCTTACTCGTATACATTATGAAGAAGTTTATTTATAATCTTAGGGTTTTAAGATTTGCCTTTCCGTCTCATATGACAGACGAAAGGGATCTCACTAAACTAGGTTGAAAAACTACCGGCGTTTTTAAAAGTTTTGCGTAACAAAAAAAAACTATTTGGTTATAAAATCAATTTCTATCTTTTATATTTAGCAGTTGCTGAATTTTATTTGGAAATAACATATTTTGTAAGCACGATTATAAAAGTTAAGAAAGAAAGATTATTTTATTAGGTACTTCAATTAATACGCTACAAGAAAGACCTACTGGAAATCTGCCGAATCAGCGGACACAGTTGAAACGGGATTATCTTGCAGAATTCCAATTAAAACTTATATTTTGAGGCTTATTACGGATTAGTTAGGGTACAGCGAATTCAATCTGTTGTACTTTACTAGAATAAGATGAATTTTGAATATTCTGAAATATAATTAGCGTTATCACGGACGAAAATTTTGCTAATATAGATATATTAACAAAATTATTCTGGGAAGAAAATAAAATTATCGTCTATCATAAAAGTAAAATACCTAAAAACGAAAATACGTAGAATCTATGTTTCATAACAAATAAATTATTTGTAGTGTTTCAAGTGAACATGACTAAAAGAGATTCTATAAAATCACGGTCGTCATTATTTGTATTTAAATGAACATCTCCATTGAATTTCTCAGTGATGTACTCGTATGTACGTTGGACAAATAAAAATATTTTGTGAAATTAAAATTTCACAAAATGAATCACATTATTAATTTTTGTACTTTAGATGGAAATGTAGTAAAAAGGATCGCTCATTATTTCTTACACAACTTAAATTTTCAAGAAGAATTCTCAAGACAAGGTCGTCGTTCTTTTGAAATTATAAATCACCACATTTATCTTAGATGGTACATCTATTCTCGTAATGTCTGCGCAATAATTAATGGTATTACATTTCTGACTTAAGTTAAGTATGTTAGAAGGATAATGAAGTCTAAATTAAGTCTAATTTGGAACAATCTTGTCACCATTATGGATACAATTTTATTAATGTCCATTGAAAATGGCCAATTGTTTCGCCTTAGGACGTAGTCTTCGTACTTAGGTAAATGCTTGTATTTTCTGCTTTATTATTGATGGACAGAGTTGGTGGTGTCGACACGTTCAAGCTTAATTAAAATTGAGGAAATAGCTTCTAGTAAAACTTCAGATGACTTAGACTTGCAGATGACTATAGTTCCTAAAATGTCACGTTGATATCTAATCTGTCTTGAACAGCTTATTATGAGGTTCTCTACTTCTGCCAAGTGATCCAGTGATACCCGGATTTTCATTTATATAAAGGATTTTTGTTGATTTGGATAGATCTGTAAATTTATATAACAGGGTACATAATACTAGTTCACAATGTTTCATTTAATCATCAACGATGTTCACTGGATGATCTAGCAACTCTCTTGCGAGCTTCCCTCAAAAAATCGCATTAATTGATTTCTTCGTAATGTCTTAAATGCTCAAATCTTCTATTTATAAGTGGAAAAAGATCATTATTCATGAACGATTATATTTCATACGTGTATAATTCGTTCATACATCTTATTATTTTTTTCAGCTGCAAATTCTTTTATTTACACTCATTATAATCCTGTCGCTTTCCTGAGTAGGTCTTTTGTTACCATTACATTACTTCTCACGAGAGTACAATGACAAACGATTATAAATGCCCACGACCTTTTATATCCCTTCGGAACATCTTGAAAGTCGAGAATATCATTAAATTCCACACAAAAATAAGAATGGCAAGCTTGGGACGTTATACGAAAAGTTTCCAGTCCGAAAATACTTAAGCGAATATTTTTGGGTTCTAATATAAAACGGATTTTAGGCTATTGCTCGGTGTAAAGTAACAGCTACTATAAGTTACTTTCAAGTTGCCAGAAGTTGTACGTGAAATGAAAGAGCTTAGATTTTTCAAATGTACTTCTGAAGTTTTTCTATTGCACTATAATTTGTAATGAATATAATAATAATATAATAAAAATGAACTATAATTTGTAATTTTAATGACGAATGTTTTTAGAAAAGTTAAGAATAATATAATCAAAACTTTGGTATTATCATCATTTATTATATAGTACCAGATATTCCAAAGATATAAATTAATAACCAACTCAAACAGGATACACATGTGTATCTGTTTCAGTGTATCACATAATAAAATGTATGGTCATTTACTATGTATTTACGTATTTTAGCAAACATCCACACAAACAAAAACTCTACGCCAAAGTGGTTTCGCTTAAGCTAAAAGAAAAAGCGTCAGTAATTCTAAATTAGCTTTCCTGGACTCACTGAAGCAGACCAAATCTCCAAAAAGGGTGGGACTACAATGGGATAAAGCTAGTAGGTAACACTACGTAGATACGCGAGAACAGATTCGCAAAAGACAATTTCAAAATAAGGAAATTACAATATAAAGTTGAAATTTGAATTTCAGAATTATGGGATAAATTTATAATAGTTCACTTAGGTTACTCTTCCTTATGTATAACTATCTGATAATCGTGACTACTTACCAATATTGAAAGCCGAAGTTAACAATATATTGACAATTTATTTTATGTGCACGGAAAGAAAACAAGAAATATTAAAGGTATAAATACTTTGTTATTATTACAATATTACCAAGAAATGTAGTTTCTTAAAACGTTCATATGTACATTTAAAAGAAATGGGAGATATTATATTTTTTTAGATAAAAACCCAAATACCTAATAAGTGAAAGGAAAAAAATGTCATCTAAATCTATCCAGTAGCTTTTGCGTGATGCGCGAACAACGGCAGACCTTAATCATTTAATTTATTTAGATTTAATTTACCCCGTAGTCAAGTACCCCTGTTGACAGTGCTTTTTAAACTGGACTACTCTGCAAAACATAGTAACACTTATAGTGAAAAATGTTTAAAAACAGTAATAATGTCTTTTCTAAACTATAAACTTGGGTCGTACCACTTTCAAAAATCATATGGAAGAAGATTTGTTATCAGAAGTACAGTAACTTTTTCATGTACACAGCAAACTAAAACGCGACACAGTCAGTCTTCGACCTTTAAAACAATAATGTAATTCTTTCTACAAAGCCTGACTAAACCGAACTTGTTAGAACTTGTTAGAAGAATATTTTTTGGGTTTCAAACAAATAGTAACAATTTGAATAAAAGTTTAACGTGCTAAGTTTCAGTTCGCAAACTTCAATTAATGTTTACTGTGACAATAAAGCTTGCGATAAGTTTAACTTAAAGGATATTACAAATATACATTTTGGGGACTTGTGAACTTCATTTAGATCCTTATAACTTTTAATTTTCATTTTGAAAATATCTAGTCAGGATTTAACGTCTCTATTTTTATAATCAACGATTTTAATTTTCAGGTTGGTTTGTATTTTTAAAATTAGAATTATTATTTATTATTTCATTCATACTGGCTGTACACAATACTTTTGCAACTGGTAAGTTTATTCGATCGTAATGCTAAAACGCGAGTTGGTGGAAGTATTCATCAAAGCCTTGAAGGTACTAAAATTTTTTTTCCGCTTTCATTTCTTAATATCGCTAAGTAACGTCAAAAGACAGTTTAACTTAAATCTCAGGTAATCTTTCGGTATGAGCGATATCAGGTAGAAATCAAACTTGTTATATCGGTCGAGAAGATCCGTATTTAACAGTGAGACGTTAAAAAGGGCAGACAATACTATTTACGATAACGGTGTTTAAGCTTTGTATTTAATAAAAAACTTTTCGCAGGTTAAAATTACAATTCCTATAACTTTTCTGTGTTCGTGGAA
The DNA here is from genome assembly GCA_018245795.1 of Protelbella ruficauda. Taxonomy (NCBI): domain Eukaryota; kingdom Metazoa; phylum Arthropoda; class Insecta; order Lepidoptera; family Hesperiidae; genus Protelbella; species Protelbella ruficauda. The sequence continues at coordinate 5,689 of DWED01000853.1, read as the reverse complement.
TAAGTCTCGATTTATTGTCGCCTTGTTATTCGCAGACAGTTTCAACTAGTTTGCCCTTCGCTTGGGACTATTCAACTGAATTCGTTCTTTCTAAGAACCCGCCACGCTAATCTGTGCCCTGAACATACAAGCTGGGGTTGTTTTCTGTTTGTTGCTCAAATGTCCTACATTTTATAATGTTAGAAAGTATCTGATGATTAAACATGGCCTATGTCGTTTGGAAAAAGTATAACTTTTTATAGAATATAAAATGAAATAATTTATAATAATTTTTTTTATGTACAAACAAACAATGACGATGAGTTACAATATGGGTTACTATGGTACTCTCACCTTTTTTTCTTCATCAGTTCCATTGTTTTATTCAAAGGATCTGTCTGTACTTAGAGGACGTATGAAATAAACTGATCAATATAAGGCTTAGTAGTCAAATCATTATAATTTGAAACATGGACTCTAATTGAGGTAATGTTTAGAAGTCAGACCGATTTTAGTTAATAACCAGTAAAACATTTAGAATGTGATATAGATTAATATATTGGCATCATTTATTTCCCAAAAAGTCCTTGTTGATTAATGTCTTATGTTTATAATTGTTTTATTTTCTTCTATAGCTGATTGCTATTCTAGTAAAGTGCTGAGTGAAAGTGAGGCGGACGGTTCGTTCTGAGTAACGAACGCATCTGTATGCGCGGCATGTTATTAAAAATAGCTGAACACTTTTTTGCTTCTAGTAACGCGCGCTATTATGTGGCTTAAGCGAATGAATCTAGTAATCAAATTGTTCGCGAAAATTCTAGAACCGTAAATCGGATTGTGGTAAATAGGTATTTCTACAAGTGTTCCATGACAATAGAATTGTGTAAGTTCTTTCCGGCAGATGATTTGCTTACCAGTCTTTAGAAATCATACCCAGATATTCCCCAGTTGGTGTCACTTCAAACGATCTTACCGTTGTACTATAACAATAGTTATTGGATTTCCGATGTTTTTAGAATCATCGCTCTATCTGACTGGGAGTTATATCAATTCTATCAAGACGAAACTTTATTTATACTGAATGTTCCTGAGTCCCGGGTGATAAATTGTTGCATACATTTCTGTAAGTAGGTATTCTAAACTGGAGGTAGATTATCAATGATAACGGAATCAAGTGGAAAAAGCTGATCAATTATAGCAACTTATTATCATTATCAGTCGACATCAGGCTACTGCTACTTATTGGCCTCTTCCGTAAATACGTCAAGCCGTGGCGGTGGAAGGATAACACAAAAGTGGAAAGAATGCGACTCGTCGGCGTAATTGGTTCGAGAAGTGTCCAGTAAAGTAGCTTCATACTTTCCGTTATACACCGTGCAATGAACGATAAATGAATAGCATGTCAGTTTTTCTTTACATCTAAATCACTGCAATTTTCCACCACGGTCACAGCAACTAATAAAACTGTACTATTTGTTCATTCTTATTTGACCCATTCGTCCCGTTGAATGAGCCGTCACTGCGTTATTATTGTGGCGCCATTCACCGTTACAACTGAATTATACAGGACGCGAAGAAACTATTATACAGTGTGTGATTTTAAGGTCTAGAGTCCACGATGTATTAAGTGACCACGATAATTGTCGCTAATTTCGGCGTCTAGGGTTCGAACCTTGGCGGCTTAGACTTTACAAAATTACTTGAGTTTTTTTAAATTTAATATCGTTTTCTCCAACCGAGAAGGAAAGCATCTTGAGGAAACCTACATGAGCTCTCTATATTATAGTTTGAACTATAAAGTTTGTCAAACTACGCTTGGCCAATACGACACACTGTGGCCTTTAAACCTTCTTCTTATAAGAAGGTTTGCCATCTCCAAAAATAGAACAATGAAAGGACGGATGACGATGATGATAAAAATAGACATCTATATCAATCATTTATAAGAATTCTCTGTTCGTGTCTTTTTTGAAATAGTAAAACGCAAAGTATTCGTAATTATTCGTAAACGTGTAATTATTCGTTTACGAACACTAGCACGATATTGCGACATCTTTAGCTTTGTTGTTGTTAGCGTTGTTAATAATTTTAAGTACACAGTTAATAAATGCGGATGAGATTATAAATACGATATTCCAATAACCAATATCAATTCCTCCTAACGTTTGCAGTCTGCGTCACATTTTCGCTTTAGTGGCAAACAAGATTGGTGTCACTTTGAGTGGAACCAAGTGGTCCCTAATTGAAAAAGTGGAACGTGTTCGAGCGCCCTTATCAGCGAGGATTGTCGCGTCAAAGGCGCAGGGCTCTTAGAGTGGCGTAGAGAATTCGTTATGGAACTACAACATGTTTTATGTAACCGTAGCTTTTATACATTTTCTGAATATTTGAAGATCTGAATCTGAATATCTGAAGATGTCACATGTGTTAATTAGCGTGTTAGTTAGCGTAGTGGCTACAAATGAATGAAAAGGTGCTTTTTAAATCTATACACACCCAACAATGACAATATTCTACAAGTCCTACATATTTAGGCAAGTCCTACATATTTTTAAGTAATCCGCTAACTTTTTGGTCATAGGGTCGGTCTTCTATGCTCTTAAATCTGATGATGACAACGATGATACACCTGTTTGTTCATTGTAATATGTAAGGGTATCTACGTTTTAAGGTTTATAAAAGGTACAATCCTTGTATAACGTGACTGTTTTAATATGTTATGCATCAGTCGAACTAACCGCATATTAAATCACAATTAGTGAAGTGAGTATATTATAACTACAATCAAATACCCACTTCGTGATATCTGAATCTTGATGGAATACTTTATAATTTGTGAAGTTAATTTAAATTTTAAGTTTTTTAATCACACGTTCAAATCAACACGCGATAGTTCTGAAATATGTACATACGAGTATGTACTCAAGTCTAGCGACATGAGACCCGGTCTTCTCTTAAACGGGTGACTGTCAGAAATGTTTTAATAACTGATGTTTAAAACAACACGAGACTCAGTTGTTTCTCCTTTGATTATTAGTTTATGATAGATGTTTAAACGCCTAAAACTTATTGTCCAGGACTTATGTTTTCGTCCACGACTTACATTATCATTTACTGATTCTAGTTTAATTTTTTCGTTTAACCATACGATCAGCAGATACACTGAGGTTCTAGCTATCCTAGTCTTAATGTGTGATTGATTCTAGATTTTCGGTATTTTTGAGTATAATAATAATATTAGGTTCTAGCTATCTTCGTCTTAATGTGTGATTGATTCTAGAATTTCGGTATTTCTGAGTATGGGAAGCACATATTCCAGAGCGCTGATAAAGTCGTGATAGACCTGTGTACCCTAGAGACCTGTCTTTATCAGTGGAACAATAAAAACGGTTGATGATGGATAGATAAGTATTGTTTAACTTTATTCTCAGGAGGCGCTACAGAGACTAAGAATTTGCCCAAGGCTTATATACCTACCAGCGAAGTGTAAATTGGTTTCCGGCCAAATCTCCACAATACCACAACACGCTCAGTTGTGTTTATAATTATGAACAGACCAAATAAACAACTTAGTCTACTTCTTATACTGGCACGTATGTTTATATCAGATCGAGAAAGTTAATATCGGAAGGTAATGTGAATTTAATGTTGGAAAAATGATTTGTCTTATTTGCTTCTTGTTCGTACGATTAGCCAATTTGTTCCACCGCGAACAGATGCATGAAAGGCGATTTACCATTTTTGGCGTAAAGAGATTTGTGCTACATTTCGGGATTCCCTAACATCATCAAATTGGTTAATAGATCGACACCAAAATGGTGCATTTCAGAAACATCGTAAAATAAATCGAGATTCTTTGATCTTCAACATGTACGACGACGAAACATGTTAAAATGGTTCTGTGACGACGGAGAGGTGAATCTTAAAATGTGCATTGGATGGGACAGAAAAGACATGGAATATATATTTTTTTACATTCCCAAATAATTGTTTAATATAGTTGCTGTGAGTATTTATCTGAAACTTTATTGTAACAATAAATACCTTGTATCAATATCGACAAGTTTGCGAACTTACACTTCGCTCTTGTACAATGGCATATCTGTAAGCAACTTATAACTTTATTTAAATTTAAACAAGTGCTAGTATTCACACGAATATTATTTTACTCTTTCTTTGCCCGAAAGCATAAATGATTCCCTGGAGATCTTTTACCTATTATTTCTTAGCGATTGTTAGAAAAAAAGTTTTTATCTCTGTTTAAGTTACATCTATACAACATTTCATCAAAATCGATTCTTCAGTCGAGGCATGAAAAAGTAGCAGAGAGTTTATTCGCATCTACATATATACGAGAATAAGTATATACCCGTGTGTAAATAAATAAGTGTATATGGCTTTAGTAAATAATTTTAATGTGTTATTAAGTGCAATACTAGCAGCATTATTTGATTTAATGGAAGTGAAATCAGACACGTGCTAAGATATGTCGTGATGAATGGCAACGTGCTCGGGTCTGATCTAAGATTGTATTGAGTTTTTATGAGATCAAGTACTCAGTATCGAAGGGCTAGAAATACCTAAATTTCATCAAAATTATCTAAAGTTTACTATAATTGACTAAGAATTTAACATAAAAGTCACGTTTTTATTATAATGGCGGCGAAGATGACATGTCGTAACAAGGACAGCGTCGCAATGTTCTGCTATGTTCGCTCTCGGCGCCCCACTTCTGATTGAAGTGACAAAGTAACAAGTGGGTCAAGTGTTTAGACATGTTTCTTGTATCTTTTTTATTTCAGTTGTAGTAAATTTGCTGGAAAGAGTAGAACACATTTCATTTACTTAATTTTTTATAAGTGCTTACGTAAGTTATTCTGGAAAAAAAATGTATTAGAGGATACGTGAACGATACATTGTAGCTATTTAAAAAAACGTAACATCACATCTGTAATCCCCGAAGGGGTAGGCAGAGGAGTGTAGTACACTCCCACGTTTCACCAGCTACGTTTACTTCCCATGGAATAGGTGGTGAGCCTGTTGCCATACACCGGGCACAATCCAATTAATATATTTTTATATTCAGTTTTTGTTTTCAGTGAATAAAGACGAGTTGGTACAACATAATGATGATGATAACAGTCATCATCGTCGAGTCAGTACAACGTAATGAGGAATGAGTACAGCCATCATTATTAATAAGTAATCGAAAGTGGCTCTTTTTATTAAGCCTAAAAGCCCAATTTTTGTCATTTAAGCGCAACTAGCGACTGGCTTCAAGCGCTAATAAAAAATTTTCGTGATCATTTTCATGCTTCGAAGGGCGTGTTAAAAGTCGGTCTCGGTTGTTAAAACTCAAATAACAGTGTTTGAACATTGTTCGAGATAGCATAGTGTTCCACCGGTTGGAAAACAGGCGAAGGTCAAAAGAAATGAATAAAAACGTCGTAGATAATCCATCAGAGTGTATTCAAAACACCATCTATGAGCAGCAGTTAAACGTAATAGAATGTAGTAAGGTTGGTAAGTAATAATAACATCGATAATTAAAAATATTAAAGCAGATTGAAAAAGAAGAGTATAGAATGATGTAATATACTCGTATATAAGAATGATATCATATAAGAAGAACTGGCCTGGGACTGAATTTACTCCACTAGGCTGTCTCTAGTACAATTATGTAAAAGTATAGTTAAATTCAACTGCTTCT
>DWED01000852.1:0-10176 GCA_018245795.1 Protelbella ruficauda | reverse complement strand
TCGTCTGGCCAGATCTTAGGAAGCTGTAGTGTATGACGCCAGCACTAGACCACCAAACGCTCAGCAGTTTCTCACCTTTTTCTGAGTCAACTTTCGCTTGGGACAGAATTTGGCCGGTTCACCTGGGTTCAACCATTGTGATGAGCATTTCCGATTGTCGTACAGGATCCACTTTTCATCACTAGTAACGAAACGATTCAAAATTCCCTCGTTATTGTGGCGGTTGAGTAATGTGACGCAGCACTCAACGTCTGTTTGTTGGTGTGCTTTACTTAATTCATGCGGTACCCACTTATCGAGCTTTTTCACTTTTCCAATTTGGTTTAAGTGAATAAAAATTATTTTGTCACTCACACCGAAGCCTTCCGCTAGCTCTGAAGTGGTTTGGGATGGATTCGCTTCCACGATCACCTTTGACTCTTCATTGTCAACAAAGGTCTCCGGCTGACCACGGGGTTGGTTCTGAAGGTCAAAATTTCCAGAACGAAAACGTTGGAACCAAAAGCGTATTGTGCTTTCTTTTACAGTAGCTTCCCCATACACATCATTAATCCTGCGAGCTGTTTCGGCAGCGTTGGTGCCGCGTTTGAACTCATATTCGTGAAGTATCAAGTTTTCCATATTGTGAACAGAACAAAGTCAAAGAAACATTTAATGGTGGAAAAACAAATGAATTATGAAATTCGAAACAGATATACACGAGCCTAAATTTGTAATTTATTTGAATTTGGAATTCCAAACCGAACCCTAGATATTTGAGGTGAAAGTGGCCAGTTCATCAAAACGCTAATTTCATATGCAAGGACCTAATATTATACCTCTGATATCAAAATATTCGACTATTACTTATCAAATCTTATCTTATCTTATTAAATCAATTATTCTAATAACAAATATTCTTGATCCATTACCCTATATAAAGTTATCCCCCTATTTGTAAACCTATAAGTACCTACGCATGTAAACATGCACGTACACACACGCAAATGCACGTGAGCCGCTCACGCGTCAACAAGTATGCACGCACGCATGCCCGCATCGTGTGACGTATACTAAACGATTATTATGACTAAAAATATGATAAATTACGACTAATGGAAAGTGCATTAAACTATTAAACTAATATTATATCTGATTATGAAGATTAAATAAAAGAAATCTCTACTTACAATCTCAATAGCAGTCGGCCTGCAATACTATATTGGATTGCCAAGGTAATTAGCACATGTTGTGACTTGATGTTGTCTACGTACAGTAACTATTTAGCGTATCAGTCTTCTGGAAGCTTTTGCAGTTTGCATTTGGGACCTGTCTGCCTTAAAAATAATCAATCAATAAGAGTAGATAGACTAGTAAGTCAAACAAATTTTCCAAGATGCACTGTCCAGGAATAAGGCATTGATTCAGGCACCTTCTAGAACAACTTATATCTTATATCGCCCCCTGCAATACTCTCTTTTTTAAGAAGTAATAGGTTCGCGTTTAACTAAAATCTCACCTGATAGTAAGCCAGTTGTAGTCTAGAATTTAACACGTTTGCTTTTAATTGCCTATTCGCGCTTATCTTTAATAATCACAGGTCATATGTATCTTCCACTCTTCCACTCCAAGACCTCCATTCTTAATTCTTAACGCAACGCTCTCTGCTCTCCGATCGAGACACCATCTTCTATCACGAACTTGTTCAGTTTTATAATTATAGCAACCGATATTGGTTTACTTGAATTTTGATAACTTGACTTTCATTTTATAATATTTTAAAAATAAATGAGTTTCAAGCTCAGCCTTCACCTGTGGCGTTAAGTGAGTCAGCCGCAATGTCTTAAAGCGTTTTCCTTTATACTGTCAAGTGTGTTTGTGATCCGTCAACATTCCAGTTCTTCAAGTTCCTTTGTGCTCGTATTTACAAGTATTTAATCTTAACCACCTTTCTCTCCTCGATTTCTTTTCTTAGTTCTGAAATAGGAAGTATATTTCTATCTATAGTAGTAAATAATATTTAGCCTTACTTTTGTCACGTGTATACGACATTACTTTTAACGGACTAATTTGTCGGACGACGCTAACGTAGTTCCATATACAATGGAATATTTGGAGAACGCAAGCTTTAAAATTTTCTTCGAATTATTTATTGTAAATTATTTATTACAAAGAATTGAGGGCGATCTAGTCTTCTGCTAATGAAACGACGGTGATGATTCCACAATGTAATTTTTCATAATCCCAATCCAATTCATAATTCCAGCAGGAGCTTCCACTTCGCATGGACGAATGTGGGTCAAACAGTTGCGTTCTCAAGTCCGAGTGTATCATTTCCCAAGGGTATTCCTTACATTCATCATAATTTTCATAGTTTTTGTAGACTCTTATGAATATTCAACTGAATCTGGACTAACCATTAGTACTTTGGGTCTCTGTTCATTTCTTTTTATAAAAATTATTATTTGCGCTATGTTATTAATGAATTTTCATTACTAGTTATAGATAAAATGGTATCTATGTTCTATGGTATCTATTCTAATTGTTTTCGATGTTTTACTTTGGTTGAAATATTCAAATTTTGACTATAATTTTTGCTGCTGTCATACTTGGTAGAATTTCGGCAATTTGAAAAACCAGTTGCTTTTCATGAAAAGCGGGAAACGGGAAGAGGATAACGAAAAATATAACGACATGAATATAAAATCCACGAAAATTAAACTGAAACTTAAAGAAGAGACGTGTTTGACCTAGTTTTATTAGCAGCAAGTAGAAATTTGAGAGAAAAAAACATGACCCGAGGAAGTCATTAACTTAATAAATGCTTCTTCAGAAATTATGTATCAAGTTCCATCCCCTTCTTATTGTGCAACTTTATGTTATTTCAAAGTTGTTAAAGGCTGTATTCATTTCGTAATGCTGTCTAAAGTATTCCGTTATTCATTCATTTCATTTGCATTTTGGTGACGGGAAAGCATAAGAATCACCTGTTAGGTGGCATATGGAGTCCGTACATGTCTGTGCATGAGTACGAAAATAAAAGATCTGTGTTTAATCTTACAATACGCTGAACAGTAGTAAAATTCCTTTGAAAGAGGCATATGTTTAATGTACTGTTAACACCTGATCATAATGAGAAATAGTGGCATAAGTTTTAAATAATATGGAATGAAAGTATATACAACGTTTCGTAGCGTAAAGAGAACTAACGTAACATTGAATTTGCTATTTAATTTAATCTAAAATCTATTATCTCTTATCTAAATCACAGGCAGTAAGGTAAGTAAACAATCAGATGACATCAGTATAATACTGAATCTGACATCTTGGTTTCTATTTCACCTAGCTCTTATTACTGTCGGCGATCTGTTTCAAGGGCTTACTGATTTCCTGTTTATTTCGACTGTCTCGCCTATTAAATCCAATAAATTTGATTAGCCGTTGAAAGGTATTATCACTGTTGACGAGGGTAACTTAAATGCAGAAAGTTCTATTCAGTTTAAAAACGATAACAATCATCATAATATCAAATATTTCTTGTAGCTTCTTTGAACTTAAGGTCTTTGATTGCTCTTTCCTTGATTTCAAAACCTTTGATGGACAATCCTCATTAGAAATGTTAGAAGCAAAATATGCAAAAATTCTAAATATGAATAAGATATTTCTTGTTCTTGGATTCTGTCCCCATTATCAAGAAAGAACTATGTCTGTTACCTGATTCTTAAGAAGCACTCATCATTTCCATTTTAGTAAAATTAATGTAGAATAGGATTAGTCGTTCGCCCTAATTTGGGTATAGTATTGCCATTTTGGAGAACTCCAAATTGATTTAAATATTGTCCCAGAATAATAAAAGTTAAGAAACCTGAAAGCCCTTATATGTTAGTTTTGTTTGAAAATAATGAGCTTTTCATATTTTACTATTAAATGTTTCGTGAGCGTTATTACACGATTATATATGTACCGGCTTAACTCACGTATGGTTTTCGGGATGATAGTGATGTGATGATATAGTCGGGTCACCCCGAAAAACTTGCTTCCGTTGTCGGTACATAGTATAATCGTTTTTTATATAACAAATATAACGACAATCCCAGCTTATGTACAACAACTTGTATGCTTATGTAAAAACGGCGGAAAAAACCATAATATTACTTTTAACCTTATGCACACGGGAACAAGTATAGTTGACTGTGGACACTTCGTTTCCTATCCTTCCTATCCTTTAATAGGATGCATAAAAATCTAAACTGTAGTATTAATATCGTGTCCATTTTATGTTATATGGAATTTTCCAATTAGATAACGTTTTAATTTTGGTATAAAAAATGCCTGTTATCATATCAATTATCAGTTTATTTGTTACTTTTTTTTAAACCAAATTTAATGAAGAAGCGCCGAGTAAGTTGATTATTCAGTCATTATTGCCCAATCATTCATACAATGCGAGTTTGGGTGTAGGCAATTACTTGAGATTAGTTCTGGCAACTCGCGATTGTAGTTGCCAATAGTTAGTAACTTGGAATAGACAGATACAAATTATTCGATAGTTCAATAGTTATGCAATTTAGTAAATTGCACAAATTATTGTAATTTTGATCGTGGTACCGATTATTGGTTTTGTTTCAATTTTGAGTGTTTAAGTTTGGAATTTTAAAATATTAACGTATTTACTTAAAGCGTACAGTTTAGTCGTCTCAAGTCATGTGTTCCATGGGGTATTGGCAGGTTGCTATAAATCAGTTTAATTATATCAGTTTCACGCATGTCTGCAAAGTCCACGTATGTTCAAAGAGAAATTTATTATTATTATTGTTATATTCGTATTATCACGTCAGGTATTGTACGGAGCAGGCAGAGAGCGCAAAATAAAAGTGTGTTAAGTAATGTCTATACAGTTGTCATTCTGATTATTTTTACATTTAAGACTGTGTTAATTTTATTGTTACAACCTTAAACCTTATCCGTTTTAGTGAAACTCAACACTTTACCTACAGTACAAGTTTGAGCAAAAAAGCGAAAACCTAAATATTCTAACTATATACATCCAAACATATACATTTTATACAATACAATCAGTGGTCCCAGTCTCTAACACATAAAGAATTGATTGTGTACATTATTTTGTGTATTGCAATTGGTAGCAGGTAATATTATATTATTATTAGAAAGGCGCGCGTGTCATTATAAAAACTAATTCTAAAAGGCGCTTTTAGTAATAAATAAGTTTAACGATTGACGATATTATTTACGATGTCCATTTAAAGCAAGGCTAATGTCATATTAATTTGAAAATGTGACAAAACATTATCAGAAAACAAAACAAACGGAATTCTATGACCGTTAATCATTAATAATGATCCAGCATTTAATAATTATTAGCAACGAACGGAAAAAGCGCCATCTATTGACTGTTACAATTATCTATGTATAACCATACGAACTCGTAATCAAATTTTAGCAGCGTTTATATAACACATTCTGTTACAGAATTTTCAACTGACGGCACAAGAAAACATTCTCCGGACAACATTAATACAATCAACAACATAATACGTAATGAAGGTTTACATCTGACACCTCGTGAGACTCAGAACATTATCAAATGTGCTCATATCTTAGGCAACGTTCTCACCAAAGCCATCGAAAGGCGTACTAAAGACAACTTCACAGAAACAATACGAGAAATCGATCCAGAAAAGGAAGTCAAGAAAAAGTCGATGTCATTAGATCTGAAAGAGACAGTGTTGCCGCTTGAAGTGAAGGAGGAAAAGAGATGGGAGACAGTCACAACACAAACAGATATTTCCTTACCAAATACTAGAAGCGCGCCGAAAATTTTCGAGAAAATTCTGAGACAGCTATCGAAAACGAGCTTGGAATTGCCTGAAAAAGTTGAGAAGGTAATCCCGGAGAAAGAGAAAACCGAAACAATAGAAGTGAAGGAAGAAGTAAAAAAAGTTACCAATGGAATTTGAAGGGACGTTGATTCCTTGAGTAAAATATTTACCTTTCGCAGTACGATATTATATGAATTTTCGAAATTAGGAAGCTAGTTTAAAAATATACTAAAGCGTTGATATACAAATATACATATCATAAAAAAGATTTCAGTATCCTTACTGCCTCGGCACATTCCTTGCAATAATCCAACATAACTTTGTGAGAGAACAAATTTCCAATTGTAATAATATTTTTCTAAACGTGTGTATGACCTTTGTTAATTTTATGTTTATCTGTGGTGCCAGATGACAACAGATAAATACTTTTTTGTACCCATGCTACTGTACTGTTACAATAAATGTAAGCATATGAGTGTAAGATGAAAGAAAATTATGAATTATACTATTTTTTCTCTATGTATTATGAATTCTTATATATAAAATACAAACTGACTTGTACATCGTATTTGTGACCACCCCTTATCCATTGGGTGGAAATATGTACTGCAATTTTTAATTGACATTGGATGTTAAGATCCATAAACTTTATTATTCTGCTAAGAATTATTTATTATCTATAATATAACAATGTATACGTAAAAATATGTAAGTGAATATTATTTTTCTTATATCGTACGTTTTAAATTATTAAAATAAATTTTAATAATAATCCTATTGTGGTATTGTTGGTTTCAATATCTAGATCCATTCCTTAGTGTGTTACTTTGACTTAATAATAAATTGTAAAAGCTGTGTACATACATCTATGTATAATGGACCAAGCTAGGGGTCAGATGTTTGATAGTTGACCACTATAATAAAATTAACACGCAATTATCGGATTACAGTGTGTGGAGTGCAGAAAATAGGGTTGCCACTAATGTTATTATTAATTTATTGTTCCACGCTTGATAACCATTCTGCAACTCTTTCAGGCAGACCTGGGCATATTCCTAATGCAGCTCCAATGTTTATTAATACAAATGAATATTACTTAATACATTTACGACGAGTTACCCAATGACTGTTTAAATATCAAACAAGATTTATACTAAATTTTAACAAATTGGTTCAACCGTAAATGTAACAGACGGAGTTCCTTCTTCATTTGTAGTAATGTACGTACGGATTAATTGTATTTCGTCTTGAATAAATGTGTAAAAATTGATTCCATGTTTTGTATTTCAACTTGTCTAGACCAAACACATTGACAGAGACCAATCACTGATAAACGGCACCATCATAAGACCATTGCAAAGCATCAGGTCTAGCGAGGAGAGGAAGAGAAGGAAGAGAGGAAGAATAGAGCTGTTAGCTCATTCTAGTCTCGCTATACCGGCATAAAATAAAATAAAAGTATTATTTGCATAATTTATTTCAACTTATCACTTAAACTCACAATTATAAATCTTAACTAACAATATTATTTACTTACCACATTTTTATAAAATTTCAATTTGGAAAGCTGTCAGCATATAATTTTCGTTTAATGACAAAAAAAAACAAACTGCATTTATATAAAATTCCCTTTTAAAACCACAGACAAATCTATTAGAAAAACCCCCCTTAAAGATAAGAGGCGTGAGAAATCTCTTTTTGAGAAAACTATTATACAAATAAATCAAAATTTTATATTGTTACACAAATAAATCAGAATTTTGTAATGTGCAACATAAAATTTATATTCACAATATTAACAAAAACAACGTAACAGTCGATGAAAAACGAAGGGAGCTATAAATAAATTTTCGACTTGACATAATAAACAGCGAGAATACAAAGACCGACTTCGAAATCTCCCGACCTGACAGAACAGCTGATTGCTGTCGTCATTGCACCACTCAAAGCAGCAAGATTAGGAACTTCCAGAAGAGGTCCTTCTATGAGTAATCCCCACATAAGCATCAGAAGATGCTCCAGTAGGTGCGTAGAAAACTCCAATAGCGTGATTGAGGCTTCAACTAGCGCCATCTATTATCGAGTAGATATACCACCATCACGAAACAGCACAAAACTACGTTACTACGCTGCTTATCTTACGGTTTATGTTATTCTGGGATCGAAAATCGCTAATTTTAAAAAGGTTTTCAAAATGAGTATACAAACGGGGTATAATTAAAATGTGTTTGTACACGTACAAGTTTCCTTTGGATGGCAGTGTCTACTTTTTTACAAAAGAATTGTCAATACGACATAGCGGATATAACTATGATAAAGTCGTCTTGGAGCCCCCGTGACAAGACACAAGCAGATTATATGAAAAATAGAAATTATCATTTCAAATGTTGACGATAAAACATACAAAATGGTATTTCTGTCATTCCAGCTTTCCAAAACACCGAAACCGTTCCATGGGATTCAAACGAACATGATAAATCTATATACAACTAGTAAGCGTAGTGGACGAGCAAACCCCGGAAACAAATTCATACAGATTACTATTTGAGCACTATTGCTTATGAAGTAATGTGGAAAATTGAGATATTTTGATATGGAGGTTGATAGAGCATTGAATATGAATGAAGTTCAGTAGACGCTTACGTAATTTAAATAAATGAGAGAATATTTAATCATCCTGCATATAGTTTATTATTTAAATTATGTTGCAAGGCAATATTTTTAAATTCTAAAGATTTTATTTATTTTTTCAAAATGTGCAACAAGACTGAAATTTTATATTTCGGCAGAACAGTAATTGAACTAAATTACAAAATTAAAGGAAAGTAAAACAGGCTACGAAATTGACTTAAAATATTCAAGACATTATGGTTTTTACATACTTTGTTCTAGAAATATGTGGTCCAAATGTAGGTATATTGTTAACTCATAAGTCAGGTATGAATTACCACTGAATAAGACTGAAGTCCTATCAGTGGACACGCATTCATCAAATTGGGATGTTCTATGTTCCAGTAAGTTGCACAAATAAGTTAAAATATGAAGTAAAATTCCAAGGGAATTTTTTTACACCCTGTATATACTTAGTCTGGCCATAAATACTGTTGTAATTAAAAATAAACATAATATTAGTTTTGAATTTGGAATCTGTCATTTTTATACGATTGTTCATTGTGTTTTCTTATTTTCGCGCCAATATATTGTACAATATTTTGTGATATTAAAATGGAGTGGGGTGATAAAGAGAACCGAATTGCTGTGATTGCGTTGCATAAGTAAGTATGGAGCCAAATACAACTTTTAAAATCCTCCATACGCTTGGTATTAGTCAAATGTTTGTAATACCGGGTATAAATGTTTGTAATAATAAATAGACTAGAATTACAGCGAAAAGAAGTCAATAAAGTATTTAAATCGTTACTGCTACGATTCATAAAAGAATAATCATTCTAATTCAGTCCAGGGAGACTCGTGCACAGTTTCAAGAGTGACTACTGGAATCACCACCAACCAACCAAAATAGCTATTTTAACAAAATTATTAAGGCCAAACATTTATATGAAATAGCCGATTTTACAGTGTAATTAGTATTTGCTGACGACGAGGTTTATAGAAACCGATATCAATTTATTTTACCAAAGATATTTATTCACTATTTTGAAAATTTTATAATGCTTTGATACTATCTAATTAACGTAACTAAGATCACGTTATTTTAAAAAGAGAAGTTTTGTCAAGATAAATCGGGTCTTAAAAAGAACTTTTATATTTTTTTTCACAAGAATATAACGTAATTTAATAAGATGTAGGTTATTTTTTGAAATTTCATCTAGAATTATTTTTTTCTAACAAATTTTCCGATACAAGAAACACACCAGGTCTGTGAGGATAGGAATATTTGGCTCTCGGTGATCTCTACATACCCCACAAGTGACCTGGCGTGATGGTGTAATAAAATGTTCCATTAATTTTGTATTTAGAAAACCATTGTTGTCCATGGAAATCTACGACAATAAGACAGGACTTTGTGTAATTCTACAGCAGATCAAAGGCGCGGTGATGTCCTAAACGCTGAGATAGTGGGTACACGAATAGTATCAGTGTCTGAACTTAAACAAATGTAGTAGAAGACCATGCAATGGACTTATCATCCTTGTAGGGAGACAAACGCATCTGGACTGACCTTTATTATTGTAACGTAACATGACGCCTGTAATCCCGGAAGGGGTAGACAAAAGAGTGTAGTACACTCTCACGTTTCACCAGTTACGTGTACGTTCCATGGAATAGGTGGTGCGCCTATTGCCATACACCGGGCACAATTCCAGACTCCGAGTCACTACTAGAAATTCTAAAT
>DWED01000851.1:0-10176 GCA_018245795.1 Protelbella ruficauda | reverse complement strand
GACTCCGAGTCACTACTAGAAATTCTAAATTAGAAAATTCCATTAGTACCCGACCCGGGATTTAAACCCAGGACCTCGCGATCGGCAGTCGCGCTTGGAGCCACTCGAACAACGAGGCTGTCAAATACAGTACAAAAAATTCCAAATACAATAAATACGAAACAATAAAATTGATATCTACAAAGTAGACTTATTTACCAAAATAATTCTACTTTGGATATGATCTATTTGCGGGTGAAATCGAACTTTAGAAAATAGTCTATGTAATATTATAAAAAGTAATAGAGCAGGCCACTTAAATTACTTGTTTTCATTATCCCCTAAAATATTAAAATAAAGGATGAAACCTCACTTACGCAATAATATGTACATACATTTCGGTATCTAGCATACTATACTATAGTAGTCATATAATACTATAGTATTCCTGTATTGTATACCTAATGGTCTAATAAAAGTAATCATTTCCGTGAATCTATTTGTAATTTCAAAAGCCATTTATGTGCAAGGTTTTTCTGTTTTGCAACATTTTTACAACTATCTACTGGTAACCGTGACGCGTATCCGAACATCTAATAGGAAAGCTCTACTAAGCAATACCTTTAATAAAATCTGCACCGTACTTCATCGTACCAATGCACTGTACAGAGAGTTGTCCGATTGCTTTCCTGACAAGTCATCTTGTATAAAGGACGAATTCATTCACATATATACTTCAATCTCTTTACATATATACTCTCTACTTACGTTTACGTTTATATGTACCTGTATTTAAGCGTTACTTGACAATCACTTCACAGGCTCACAGGATATCCTCATTCATCATCATCACTATTGTCATCATCAACAACATCATCATCACCATCACCATCATCATCATCATAAACCCTTTTTTATTTTTTCCATTGTTCTACGGTCCATACCACCACTGTTGGACACGGGTCTCCACTCAGAATATGAAGTGTTCAGTCCCCAATCCTAGTCCCAGACAGGGAATCTTTGTGAGCGGTAATTTTGTTATGATTATTATTATGTCCGTAACAAAAATTTGTTAGCGTTAATCCAATGTAATAAATACATTAACAAATACAAGAGTGTGGGCTTGCGATAAAAATTACCGTTATCTGCGCTTTAGGAACAAATATAACGAGGTTTTCTATTTCTGGTTTTGTTAATGTAAATTATGAAGTGTTTCGTGTAATCCACAATTGAGATTTTATTCGTGTAATCTTACATTGTAATGTTAAAACGTTTTTTGTAACATTTCGACGTTGATTAGTCTTATGAGTGAATATTTTTATTGAGACGTATTACCTTATAATTTATAATACTCGCGCTAAGCCCTGTTTTACTTATTAAAAAAATATATAAAATTGAATTTTAACAATTTGTAAAATATTCAATTTAAGAATACTGTAAAAAAAAATAATTAAAAAAATTTAATTAAAAAAACGCTAAGTAACTACTCTTCATAGTGGGATTAAGTAAACTTAAACTCACTAACCGTAATTCTTGTACAAATAAAAGTTTATGGGATTATAAATAATAGAGACGATTATTAAGCAAATATAAAGAAATAATAAACTGAAATATGTCCTGGAGATGTATACAAATAAAAATATTGAATGATGACCACCACTGGGCACTAATACCTCCCGGATTATGCGCATACGCACCCAGCGCTTTTACGAGATGCTGTAAATCCGTTGCTCTCGATGAGCTACATACTCGTACGTCACGCGACATAATTTATGTCTAAAGTAATAAATTCCATCTTTTTTTCTCGTGACACCTATTTTCGTATAATGAGGTGATAAACACGCGATTAGTCGCTACATTAAACGTTTAACAATGTATTTGTCGTAACCTCAAATGTTTATTTTCGTTTTATGATCCTTGATTTGATATTCTTTTGAAAATTATATAACAATAGTGAAGTTATTATTGTGTTGAAGTAATTATATATTGTGTAAGAAGGCATATGTCTACCATTTGCATCACTTCTTTCTTTTTTATTACATAAATTTGCTTCCTACTTTCCTTTTGACTTTTAATCTACACAATTATTTTTACAAACATTAGTACACTAAATATATTACATAATACTAAACCAAATTTAAATACAAAAATCAAGTTATTGTACCGCTAAAGATATGAATGAGCAGACAGAGCGTCTGTGGATAGTGGTCTGGACGCACTACCATTGTGAGTTTGCACACCACGAGCGATGGGCTCCAAAATAAACATGTTGCATACCACGAAACCGTGTCACCGCAGGGGAAGAGATATGCGATTATTACATCAATACGTCGCTGATAACAGGGATCGTAATCAACTAAATATCAGTTTCAGTCTAAATCCTCGCGACAACAAACCAATGCTGAACTGTTTTAGATAACAATAATACTGATAGGTTTTGTTCCTTGTCGATGTCTAGTTAGTCTGTGTTACGTTGTGTTGGTGCAACAGGGATGCTGTCGATTACTACATATGTTATCTATATAAGTTAGTCATCGCGTGTTTAGTTCTACTTAACTTTCAGGCACAATATAATTTCTAATCTAATTTCAAGAATCCTTCATAACTCGTATGAGGTATCCTTTGTAAAAAGCCGCATACTAACACTATTTTTGTAATCTATATTGAACATTTTAGAGTTATATTGCTAAATAAAACATTTTTTGATATAGACAATCGCCCTCTGAACTCGGAGCCAACAATAAAGACGGAATCGACTACACCGGGCATCGGTCCCGACGAACCATCGATGGATGATAAGGGAGATAAGAAGAACAAACGACAGCGGCGTCAGAGGACGCACTTCACGAGCCAGCAGCTCCAGGAGCTGGAGGCGACCTTCGCGAGGAACCGCTACCCCGACATGTCCACGAGAGAGGAGATCGCGATGTGGACGAACCTTACAGAAGCTAGAGTTCGAGTAAGTATATTCTGATTACTGATTATGATTAACTATACAAAATTAAAACATTTTTTAACGATTAGCGTAGCATTTAGGTTAGCATTTAAGTAAGATCTGCTGCCGACTCGACGGAGAAGAAGAAGAAGAACGATTAGTAGTCTTTAAAATAGAATAATATCATAACTGTGTCTTTTGCTTGCAATCAAATGTACTGATTACTTATTTACCTTTATAATTTTAATAAAACTAGGTGACATTTAATGAACTGCGTTAGTTTTCGTTATTGATGTAGATACACCTAGAAATTAAATGGCAATCTTGCTGGTACTTTGCATTTGTTTTACCTACTCATTCCTGCAAGAAAATGGTTACTGCAATTGATAGTTGGTAATTATTAAAGTTAAAAACTTCTGTTTAAAGGTGTTCGATACACCAGCACGTGTTGAGGCAAGTTAAAGTTTCTTTTAAATAGTTTTTCATTTAATCATTATATTTTGATGAACTTTCTGTATGCAAAGTTGTAATGTGGTATTACTGCCACTGCACTCGCAGTGGTGCCTGCAATTTTGCATTCCATCTTACCTCTTAAGAGCTGTAACGGATCGATGACCGTTTGATGATCTCAATCAAAATTATCCAAGTTCAGATTTAAATATCTTGATATAATTTATATAATTTAGCAAGCTTGAGGCGAGTGCCTGTATTTGGCATCCTTATGAGAGTACATATGCGCTCTTGCTGTAGAAGGTACAAAAAGCCTTCCTAAGATACCGCTACAAGCGCTATCATGGCTACTACCCTTATATGTACCCGACAAAATTTCTTTTAGGCTCTCTTGGTTACAACTCGCTGAAAGTCAGGAGATGGAGGGATCAAGTGGCTATGATGTGTAAGATTTTGAGAGGTATGGTCGATGCTCCTGATTTACACGCGGAGCTATGCAAACTTTATGTCCCAAACAAATACCTCCGAATCAGGAAACACAAACTATTCGCCGTTCCTACTTGCCGTACAGTAGCCCGGTCGAGGTCTCCGATACCGCGTTCCCTGTCTGCCCTCAATGCTCTCCTGGATGCTGCGCCACACTGTGACTTGTTTGCGGATGAATGGAAGACGATATTGTCGGAGTGTCTTGAGTATTGTGAAGTGAATGCGTGATGTATGATTGCTAACATTGACATTAAATAGATTAATATTATTGACTTACTGACATTTTTTGACTAATTTATTGATTGACTGACATTTGCTGATATTGTACTATTGAAGTTGAACTTGAAATTGATATATTCTAGTGTTTAATTTAACCTGACTCAATCTTATTCTAAAGTCTTTTACTGTTACAAAAGTTACAAAAGGTTTTTAATTGATCTGTTGAAAATTTTGTTATTCTATATTATTATGCCGTGTTTATGTACTTAAGTAATTAGTGTAATTGGTGTATAACCGTACTAATTATTTCAATAAATAAATAAATCTTGTACTTCTACTGCGGTAAACCCTTCGTCAGTTGATTTGCTGCTATTTGCTGCTGATTTGTACCATTAAAACCTGTACCTACTGTTATTATTGTCTTATTGTACAATATATCTATTATAATTGTATTATACCGTAACGCCAGGTTCCTTGCGGGGAAGGGAGAGAAGAGAGAGTGCCAAATATGTCTATACTTACAGACTTGATGTGCTTTTTCTACACTCATTAGTTTCTTCATTCACTTCTCTTCATTCAGCTTACATATTAATTATTATTTTTTCCCAATTATATTCAAAAGTTAATGCCAAAAAGTCTATTGGGCATATTTGTATATAAAACTAATGAATGTTAATTGTAACCGATGAGACAAATTCGATATCACTAGAAATGTAGCTTGTAGCAGCAAAAGTGTAGACAAACATGAATACACGTACTAAGTAGTATAACACGGCCCAGTCGGTAACGCAATAAGTTCAACAGGCCCTACGCACGGACGCGGCTCACGCGGCAGCTGGTACGGAACAGCGTGCGAAGCGACTTGACGGATTCAAAACTTTTCTGAACAAACATCGTTTAGCCTTATTTGCGGATATTCGAAAACCGTAACAAACGAAGGTGTATCACAATATTAACGAGCTAGATATTTAGACTAATCGTCGCATCCGGCGCGCCTTCGATATTTTTGTGCCGTGCCGTTCGACGGAACACAGAATCCCATAATCCGTGAGGATTTGAACCGTCTATTTCGGTCTCTTCATAATCCAGGGCTTAAGTCTGATCGCATCCACACTCACTGTCAATAGTTTTGGAAGGCCCGTTAGAGATTCTGCGGTTTCAACTCGGCTTGTACTATTTACACTGTGATCTGGATTCGTAGAATATTTGTTGGTTTGTCCGGCGCCCGTGAATCAACGCAGTTCAAGTTAATCTTACAAACGTGTTTTTTCGCCAAATTCTTACAACAAGACGCAACTGAAAGATACAATCCTGCCAGTTATTGGTGGTGTAAAAAGATTAAGATGTTTGTTTTGAGGATGGAAATCGTAATTTGGACTTATTTTTACAAATATTTTGAATAGATAGTTCGATACATGAGTTATTAAAAAAGTGTTTTACATAATACATAATTAAAATAATGAAATGGGAAATAAAAAAATACGGCAATGAAAACAATTATAATATAAATGAAATAAAACTTAGATAATACTAATTACATTTCGGTTTAAAATTACATAAATAGTTAAGTGTAATTTAAGGTCAAAACTCAAATACTACTCTAACTAAATCAATAGTTAAATGTAATTTCAAAAGACAATGTACAATCACTACTGCATTAATACCTTAAATGACACATTTCATATTTATGTAACAAAAATTAAAACTTCCGTAAACAGCCCTTTCGGCAGACGTCCATATATTTTACGAGTAGAACATGAGTGTCTTTAAAAATACAGTAATAAAAATCAATATTGAATAAAAACAAAAAAACACACGATTCATTGTAGAAACAAAAATAAGCAGAATGAGTAATTACCTATTTTTATGCATCATTGCTATAAATAGGACGGTAATGAAGGTGTAAATTGATATTTGGATCGATGCAAGCTGCCTCAAGTGCTAGTATACATTTCGAGTCGCACAGGCGTGTACTGAACGGGAGGAGCTCTTTAAAACATTTGTATCTCGTTGATAGGGCTGTGACAACTTGCATATTGTATATTTATATGCATAGTTGACACCTATTTCATAACGCTATACGACAATGACGACAACGGCGATACTAGTTTACTTTATATGTCAATTTTTTTTCAATAAACGAGATAGTTGCGATGTTTTTATTACCTTTTTCAAGTAATTTCTACGAAAGAAGTATTCGATGAGTAATTTTGTCCGCTATTCGAAAATTTTTGATTATTTTTATTGAGTGTACCACGCTCCTCTGCCTACCCCTCCGGGACTTACAGGCACGATGTTACGTTTATTACATTTATCTTTCATCATCATTATCAACCTATTTCCGTCCACTGCTGGACATAGGCCTCTCCAATAGCACGTCACTGAGCTCGATCTTCAGCTCGTCGCATCCAACTGCTGTCAGCCACTTTGCGTATATCGTCACTCCGCCTAGGGGGAGGGCGTCCTACGCTACGCTATGTTATTGTATTCATGTATGGCACGAATGTATTGTAATTATGCGGTGTATAATACAACGATACATTAAGCGGCAGAAACGGTTTCCGCAGTGTTAATATCTCAAGTAAAATAACGACTGAGCGTTCTGCCGCTTTCAAAAACCGAACTATTTTTATCGGATATTCTACAAATTATATTTAATTGCTTATAACACAAGCAGTTTTTATAATTACGTATTATTATAAAAACGTAATTGCATTGGAACTACACCTACATATTTTGGTTCCGAGATATAATAATGAAAAATAATGATCTAATTGAAGTAATTTATTTATTTTACTTGTTAGTTATAATTTATCATTGAAATAGATGACGAATTATGTTTTGACGGAGGCAATATATTAAAAATAAAATAAACAAACAAAACATGTTAAAATTACAATTTTTATTTTATGAATACTAAACATCAAACAAAGGCAAACATTTTAGAAACAATTACTTTTTTAGTTATTTAGATAAAATATGGAATTAAAAATAATATATTTATTAAGAGTATATATACTAACTTATTAAGAGAAATAATTAAAATACGTGTCTCGAAGGTGAATACTTAATAAACATCGCTGTAAGTTGTGACTTGTTCAAAACAACATGCGCACCGACTCTACATTTGCGTGACGAAACGTCGTTAGTAAATCATTGGTACTTAGACAACAATCATAAACGACTCTACTTTAATATTTACATACATACAATGTTGTTTCATAAATTGATGAAGGTGTCGCTGCATTATTTAATTTTAATTGTATATAAGAATACGTAAATTGTTAATAATAAGCGGTCGTAGTTAATGGAGTGAACAGTACATTATCTGAAATGTCACAGTAAAATTGTAACTACGAGAACCATAGCTAAGTAGAGATATTGCTCTA
Organism: Protelbella ruficauda; assembly: GCA_018245795.1. Classification (NCBI taxonomy): domain Eukaryota; kingdom Metazoa; phylum Arthropoda; class Insecta; order Lepidoptera; family Hesperiidae; genus Protelbella; species Protelbella ruficauda. The sequence continues at coordinate 2,718 of DWED01000851.1, read as the reverse complement.
TATACATATATATCCATATAATGACCGTTAAATGTTCTATATTTGACACGTATGGTGACAGTTTAATGTAAAATATAAATATATCGATTGTAGAATTGTGTAATAAAATAAACTACGTTCCAAATTTAATTAACTTTATTAAAAATTGATTTATTCCATTCATGACCAATTATTGGTATAATATTTTAGACATAGAGCAAGGAGGTAGAGACTCTTGATCCCTTATACCCTTCCTGAGCTGAGATGAAAAATACTCGTACTATATTATTTTTAAAATATAACTCAAATAATAAAATTTATTCTTTTTCAACTGCAAACGAACAAATTTATTTAAACCCAAAGAAGGTTTCCGGTGCGCAATTGAAAATAATTATGTACGAGTTTTCGTAACCCCTTAATCCTGTTTAAATACTATACTCGAGATGAACAGTGTGACAAAATACACACAACACCAGATATTTTGACATAGCCTCAACAGTTTATGTTACCCGGAACTTGCAGCAATCTGGACTGTCAAGGTGACAGGAGAGTCGTCATTGAAATGTCAGATGATAAATGCTCGTTAACTACTTATTACAAAAACACAGAAATCTAAAAAATGAAAAAAAAAAAGTGTATTGTCTTCCAACTCTACATTTCAGCATCGACCTTCACATATTATTTATATCATATTCTTCTGGTTTTTCTTACCTATAGAATGAATGCTCAATGAGAAATGTTCCTGAGAACATATTACTATTCTTCCGTCGCTGGGAGAATAGTTAAAGTGATTTAACTATTAAACTTCAATGTTAGCAAGTTTTTAAACTGCGATTCTCATAATTATTGTAGATAGTTAATTAGATTTATTAATTCGAATATATACATATATATTTGAATGTCAATCTTTAATTAATAATTATTTAATTTGCTTTCTGCCTATCCCGCAAAGGACTTACATGGCGATATATAATAATATTTAATGGACATACAATATTTTTTACGTCTTTGAGGAACATGTCGGTATGATACGAAGATCTTACACCTTCATACACCTTAGAGAGCTTAATGAAAACTTCTAAAGCATACAGGTGTCTTTCAGTCCAGATGTCTTGATGTTTTGTTTCATGGTCCATTTCCAATATAACTTGACACAAAGTGCAAGACATACATCATGTTCAAAATATTATTAAAATCTTTACAAATTGTATGTGTGAAGTTACACAAATTTTTAGCGCCATCTGTTGGTGAGTAGCAAACATTAGAAGTCCGACATTTTTTCTAACCATTACAACCTAGCTACCAATATCACACAGTGACATTTGTTACAGAGTAGTACCTAATATATCAGCGTATTAAAATTTAAATATTCTACTTTCAAACGTATAATCTAAAATCTTAGTAGCAGTAAATTGTCGTTACGTCAATTTCAGGGGAAGATTGAAAAATATATATTATGCTTTTATTTACTTACAGCGGCTTCGATAAAAATAACTATAAAATAATTTTTTAAACTGTTTTGTGAATAACAAAAATATATAAAAGGATATATAATTATATACGTGTTTTTGCGCGCTGATGGAGGAAGGCAGTACTAAAATTGACGTCAGACAATGTCAGATCGTAAAATTACCGCCAAATTTGTATGCAATTCTCGTTAGCGGGAGTGGGATATTATAAAAACGAGATAACATTTTGATCTCTGATAAATTTTTAATACTTACTTTAAAATTAAATTTTGTGAGCATTTTCTTTATAGTAAACGTAACCGTAAACGTAAACCCCGAAGGTGTAGGCAGAGGAGTGTAGTACCCTCCGACGTGTCACCAGTTGCGCTTAAGTCCCATGAAATACGAGCAGGTGGTGAGTCTATTGCCATACACCGGGCATAGATCCAGTCTCCGAGTCACTACTAGAAATTCTAAATTAGTAAATTCCAATAGTACCCGATCCGGGATTTCAACCATGGACCTTTCGATCGGCAGTCGCGCTTACAACCACTTAACCAACCGGGCAGGCAACAGTCTGTATAGTAACATAAGCAATTATTGAACTGTTGTAATAAATAACATAAGTTGTAACTACGTCATAAAGTTAACTGGTCCTCGTCTTTCATAGACACCTGTATCAGATTTGAAATAAGTAATAATTCTAAACACGCGTAATCAGACACTAATCGGAATACTAAGGTTTACTCTTCAACATATTTTTCTAACATATCTCGAATTCCATATGAGGAAAAGATACAGAATGAAGATATGGTGTCTAAATTACTCCTTTTAGATGTTTCTGTATAAATAATTGAATTCTTTATAATGTAATCAATGGAGCCGTTATGTAACGTACGTAGCTAAGTAGATATATCTCTTCCTTAACTACTTCGATTTTATCTTCCGATTTACTTCTTTGTTACATATATTTTTTGTCGGATTAAAACAGTTTTAGATCTGCTTTGATACGACAAGGCTAATAGAATTCAAAAATATCGATGGCCTTATAGTCGGCCTTAACTGTTAGATATGAAAGCTGTCGACAATACAGCGTCTGTTTGCTTCGTGGCTTTCGAGCTTAGAAAACTAGGCTAGGAAGACCGAGCTGCGAAATCTAACAGTCATCATCATCATCATCAGCCTACTCCCGTCCACTGCTGGACATAGGCCTCTCAATGGCTTGCCACTGAGCTCGATCTTCAGCTCTTCGCATCCAACCACTGCCAGTCACTTTGCGTATACCGTCACT
>DWED01000850.1:0-10177 GCA_018245795.1 Protelbella ruficauda | reverse complement strand
TCTATGTCTTAATTAACATATATATTACACATCGTAACACATGCCACATACATTTAATTAACAAATTATACAAAGACTAATCATGTCTGTTTTACGAGTTGTTCTAACATCTTACGAATCACACGAGACCCAACTTGGTATGGAAACTCCGAAGTCATTTAATGTTTCTTTACTTTCTGACTCAATGTTCACAAAGTTTGTATTCATACAAGATCTTAGCAATACTTTATTTGCTGTCTTGTTATATAAAATATAATTAAATTTTTTAATTTTTTTTAATTCTTGGAGCTATTAAAACATATTTACTCGTCGCATCTAAATCCAGTAAATGAGGATTGCCGAGAAACTTTACAAATAATCATATACGCAATGAATTCAACAAGATTATTTAACTAATTTCCTTGCTATTAAACAATGGTACACGTTGACTGCCTACATCATTATTCATTATTTTGTGTACTTTAAAACTATTTTAACATAATACCTAAGAATAACCACACATAATACAATCATCCGTTAAATGTAAACAAACTTCAGCGTGGTTTACACGAACGTGGAATTACACGTTCAAAATATGTGAAAAATACAACGATCGGGAACACTCAATAGCACTTGCTGGCCCATATATCCAAAACGTTATTTTAATTTGTGTACGTATGTATATTTTATAATCTCATTACAAGTAAACAAGTCAACAAATGACATGTTGCTTAAATCATTCTATTTTATTTTAATTGTTTACGTACAAACACTGAACCTTGTTCCTCTAAATGTTTCATGAACTCATGATAAAATCGTGGCTTGATTGTGTAAAAACTTTCTTTACGGTGTTCTTCCAGTTGACCTAATAGTAGACACGGTACAAAACCTACTTCATGATGCTTTGAAGGAGCAAAATATCATGAAGTGCGCTTCCGCGTGCCCTTTTATTCAGGCAGTCCATTGTATAATGCTTCATTGTTATCAACATCATCAGCAGCCCGTTCCCGTGCACTGCTGGATATAGACCTCCAATAGCACGCCACTGAGCTCAATCTTCAAGTCTTCGTATGCAACCGTTGCTAGCTATTTCGCGTATATCGTCATCCCGCCTAGCTGGAGTAGCTCATTGGAATACTCGGACTTAAAATATTTGTATCCTAATTTTCGAAATAAAATTTTAATATGAATGTAGCAAAAGAGCAAAAAAATCCATGTTTCATTCAATCTATATATAGTACAAAAATACGGAGACAAATAACGGGAAAAATTAAAATGGTTCAATGTAGTGCCCAAGGCTGCGCCATTAAGACTAAGTGCTTGCATTGCTGCAATCTGGCTTACAAGGCTTTGTGACGGACCTATTTACATATAGGTACTTATGTGGGGTAACACTGTCTTACTAACAGTTGCAAGCAGATGGCCGTGATATAAACGGCTGGGTGATCAGATAACTTTCATGTTATGAAAATAAAACCAGGCTAGTGACTGGTGGCAGCGTCTTCACCGTCCCGGACGCGCACACGTCTCTAGTAATAACTCTGACGAAGCACTGAAATATGTAATATCCTGTAGCCCACCTAACCACAATGTAAAACTAAATTAGTAAAAATAGGTGTGCAGAAATAAGCAATCGGCTATGACGCGAGCGAGGTATTAAATTGTCATATTTACGACGACAACAATCATAAAATTATTTTAAAAAGAATTTTGTATGTATAAGTTATATTTGATCGCTAACCTAATGAGCGAATAAATATACGAGCGTCCAGTATTAATATGTGCAGTAATTGAGTAAATGTTATCATTTTAATTTTCTATTTCTGTTTAGTGTCTCATCCACGTAATTAGTTCACATCGTTCTTAATGCCACAGGCACCCAGATTTACTGTAATTTATGCGATATAGTCATCTGAAATTTGATTAATTATTAGATATACGTGTAGTGTCATCAACATACGTTTCCGTATCAACTGATGTATAACGTTTTGGGAACGCCATCGGTTTTCCATGGCACTCTATGACACGAACATAAAAACAAGTTTAATAAACTGTGCATTCACAAATGTTATGACAAACAATGTACATATGTTATATACGTTTAACCGTTTGATCTGACGTCCAAAAAAATCTTATTTAAATATTTACATATTCATGGATCATATCAAATGAAAAAATTAAACTGTATATAAAAAAAAGAAGATTATTCAATCACAGCATAACTACAAACGGTATTCCGATCGCAATGTAGGCAGAAACTGTGCTATGACAGTAACTAGGCCACTTGTAAACAACATTCGTAAACGTTTTAGTATATTAATACTTATATTGATATAATTACACCCACCCACCCATCAAATACTGGTTCTCATGACACAAATTTTTATCTCGAATAGTGATCGAACCCAGAACTCTCACCTCGACACTCAAATTTACGAAGCATTGAACCCTTCGCCCTTCAGTCAAACAAGCTTTTAAACTTGATACTTATTTGTGATTATTACGAAAAAAATATTTCGACAACACAAAATTTAAACCAGCACCAAAGTAAATCAGTGTTAATGGAAAGCAAACATTATTCATAGTAAAATTTTACTTATCCAAGTTATTGATCACATAATACGTTCTACACACAGTATCGGAGTTGCTTAGTGCCATGTAATCCCTTGGGAGCTTGCACCTGTTACAGGAACAACCTAATTAAAGTGCACTTGCTTGGACGCGCCCGAGATGTATTACTGAAACTAATTTACCTGCTCAGTATACGGTAAATAGGTAAATTGGTTAGAAGGATATTCGCTCAAATTAGTCTTAACATTAAATTAGTCATTTGAATAATTACCCTGTACCGTCCCGCCGCGTCGTGCTCTAATCTGATTCGTTACTACAACGGTCACATCTATTTCTCGTACAATTCCACACCTAGATATTCACACTTATATATCCCAACATACTCGGATAGTCTAATAAAAATTTTAAAAATAAAATATTTATAATTGTAACGGTACTCTACTAATACTAATATACTAATACTGTATTGTATTATATCTGTACCACAACTGAGTCCATGGCACGTAAACGTAACTGGTGAAACGTAGGAGTGTACTACACTCCTCTGCCTAACCCTTCGGGTATTACAGGCGTGATGTTACTTTTATAACTGTATTCATTTCCATATGAATCTTAAAGGTTAATTAAAACTTTACATTCAACATCATAGTTTCTAAACTGTAATATGTTATTTATAGTGTCACCACATTCAGGTAATGGCAACATTATTGATAGTTCACAGAGAGCAACGAAATAAATGATTTATCGTCGCAAAGAGCAAAGGATAGCAGCAAAACAAATTAATAACGTCTTTATGAAGATATGATTGCAATATCTCTAAAACAAATAAACAGACAAGTCAATAAATCAGCATAACCGTCTTTAGTATAGCTAATAACATTTTCGTGATTAAATATTTATACTAATTCATTAATTTATTTAATTAACACCAAACTTATATCTGTGTTAATATTATAATGCTGAATGTTTATTGTTTGTTTGTTCATCATCATCAAGTCATGATCTATTAACCCTTACGATTTAAAGTTCGTTATTTTAAACACAATGTTATGAAATTACCTTTGTCTCTTACAGCCTGTTTTTTGAAGTTGAGGTACTAAATTAAATTAAACTAAGTTAGGAGGTACCAATTTACAAATCAATATACCTACGTATGTATATTAATAACAAACGAAAAAATAAATAAAAACGTTGTCTGTGCTGAAATATTGTTAATTATATATCTGTGATTTCTATTTTATTAGACGCAGGTGAAACCGCGGGGCATAGCTAGTGCACTAAATAAAATGGCAATAACAAAATGAAACTAATTTCTCAATTCAGCGGCAAGCTGTGACTAATCCCAAAATATTCAGACCCAATAACGATGAAAAGTCTTAATCTGAGAGAAAGAGACTTATCAGACACGATTAAGTTAAAACTAGTCTTAATTAAGATGTCATCGGCAGGATTCCATCCCATTTGGCTGTCAAATAGGCGGAAACATACAGCGAAAAACTCGTTGACCTGAAAACCTAAGAACAGTATCCGTCCTGCGATTAATTAGTTGGAGCAAACATCTCGACTAATCTGAAATCTACGAGCAACCAAGCGGGATAAATTATTATCTCTGCTGCCTGGTACTGCAACGTAAATATAATTCCAGAATTTGTTTAGTTACAATCTTTGCAATACGCCGCTCAGACGTTGCGGTCCTAATAGATTCGGCTCGGCTTCGCGGCACACAGGTAGCCATGGACGAGCAGAACGGCAATGGGGAAGTGAAAAAGTCTAAAGTGAGTTACGAAATATTCATGCTCGTTGAAGTAGTTTAATATACCAATATATAGATATAAACCAGACAGGAAAATAGAATTTCTATTCTTTGTTTTCATTCACAGGACTTTTGGAATACTTCTGATAGTTTAAAAAAAAATACTTATTTTTATTTAATAAATACAAGAATTACAGTCATTTGAGAGTGATAATAATGACATTAAAGAGATTCCTATTTTTAGACCAAAAAAACGAAGAGCAAAAGAGAATCTGATCCAAGCATTGATGAAATAAGGCAGTTCAAGGAAAATTTACTTCAAATCGCTGGTGCCGCAGAGTAAGTATTTAACGTTATTTTTTTAAAAATATTAATGGTTATACATTTTAACTCCAGTAAAGTTACGTAACCAATTGTAGTATGCTAGATTGAAAATAAATTAAAATGTTAGTTCATATAATATAAATTAATAAATATACTTCGTAACGTTTATTTGCTTCTATTAAAGTATATTATGAAAAAAATTTTCGCAACGTAAAAATTCTATTTGTAATTCGTCAACCGGTACAAAATTCGTGTACCGCGATTATTTTATTCAATTAGCATTGTTCCAACGCAATACTCTAATTCTAAATTTTAATTTCCGAACGTTGGTAATTCCTTAGGTAAATTGTCGCTTCACTCGTCCATTATACTTTTATAGTAAGCTGATTTAAAACGGCGCCCGTTTTCGAAGTCAACAAGTTCGGAAACGGCTTTTCTCCTTCTGTAAATCCCTGATATTGATTTAGGGAATCGCTTCATACAACTCCTCCATTTTTCATGTGGCGATGAAGTGTAACATTTTATTTAGTGCAAAGGTACTTAGGTAAATGAAGTTGAAGCCATGATATTTTGCACACCGTGAACGACCAGTAGTGTAAGTAATTGCTTTTGATGGTAACGACTTAAACGGGTAACCATTTATATTGGTTACCATTAGTGTTAAATAAAATAATCATAAATAATTATATGTATCGTTAGCTACGTTAAAATATTAATCACTATCATTAGGCAACATTTGTTTCTGGACTTCTGTTGAACCTTAGATCTACCTGTTTCGCGACATTATGCCTGGGAATTATATTGGAATGATTCTAGTCTAGTGTCCAGCATACGAACTTCAAACCGAACGAGAAACAGCTAAAATCATCACCATTAAGGTATCAGGATTTCTTACTATGTATTAATTATAGCTTTGACATTCTCAGTACCGGCAATATCTTATCCGAAAGTGCGAATGAAATCTCCGTGCCTCAGCAGCCGAGGTCGCGATCAGCTTCCAAAGCACGCGAGGCATTGAGCTTGCCTGCCAACGTTTTAGCTGAACTCGACGAGTCCAAAATATTCGAACTAAAAGAGGTAACTATGGTGTTTTACAAGTGAATATTATGTTACTAATAGCTCGAATTATTATTTAGCAAACAATATATGAAAATATGGACGTCATGGCATTAGGTAATAGGCATTTTAACGAATGCTGCAAGATATGTCCTTTTTTGTGGAGTTTATGATTCTAGTATTACGTAATGGTCTAGTGACCCTTTTCTGTGTTTTTATGACTAGTATTATATGATACTGAGTTTAGATGTCAACAATGTACGATAGTCGAATATTATGGTCACATAACTAATAAATTTCTCAAGCATTTCATATAAATTATAGTAGATTTAATCGTAGCAAAAATTTTAAATGCTGTTCAATTGAAAAAAATTTGAGAAGTTTAAAATTTCGCCACAACTTATCTAATAATATTTACATATGTATGTTGTTAACACCTCGATTGAGACATAATAAAAATTCCTAAAATACTACTGGTAGAAAATTTTCAAAAGCAATTTAATTCTCTAGAAAGTATACTAAATATCTTTAGTACCTTCGTATATTAGTCGTAAAGTCGTATGTAGATAATGCCTCCAGGGTAATTGAATTTCCGAGGTACATGACAACAGTAATTAATATACGCATGTATGCCAGCGCAATTCGCACTGTAGAAACGTGATTAAATACTCCAAGAGTTCACAAAGATCCGCTTCTGTCATGAGATATTGAAATAATCACAATCGAGACGGCAAATATTGTTAAAGACGAATATTTTTAGCATAATAAAAATCATTTATTCGAGTTCCTGAGTGTTGATATAATATATTTTCTTAGAGTTTAGACTAATTGTAAAGTAAAGATGAAAATAAGAAATATATTACGAAATAATTGACTCTAAGCTTCCACACTATGCTAAAAGGATGCTAGATGTAAATTTTACACGGAAATATATCTATCGATTATATTCATATTAAATTTACTATATATTTTATTTTAACTCTATTAACTGAATGTTTGATTCCTACAGGCGTTTCTACTGTTTGATCTGGATGGTGACGGTTGCATAGATATCAATGACCTTCGAGGTACATTCATCAGTCTTGGCGAAAAGGTCGATGAGCAAGCCGTTAGGAACATGATGTCTGAGGTAAGATGGTGCATTGTGACTCAAACTTGTCCTTGACTCAGTTACTGTTCTCATTTGCCACAGGTGAAATACTCCACAGTTTTTTTTAAGTGAGTAGGGGAATCATCATGAATTAACCATAGGGTTAGAGTCAGAACTCACTTGAGATTTCTGATGAGCTATGCTTCAGACAACACTAAAGTTTATAACATGTAAACGTAGTATTAGTCATCAAACAAGACCTTTATACTGCATGTAAAAAAGTATAATGCGATTATCAGTTATAAAGATCTTCGTAATAGTTATACAATACTTGTATAACAGTTATATAATGGTTATGTGATAAACACATAACCGTTATGTAACATTTAATATAATTTAGTTTTTGTTATGTTACCTCAAATTATCTGTATTTATTTGGTATACCTCAAATAACCGTTGAAAACGGTACGTTAAATTCACCCACGACAACTTCATATGTAATATAATATTAATTAAGATTGAAATCGTATTAATTCAAATGTAATTATTTTATGAAGAAGAATTCGAAACAAAATATTGTAATATGACCACTAATGAGCCAAATTACTCAGTGCTTTTCCTCATTAAAATCATTCATTCAGTACCCTGAGCATTCATTTAAATAATGCGTCAATTTTTCTTCGTTTTTCGTATTTCCACAAAACATTGTACAATTTTCTGCCTCATTACATATTTTCAATTCAGTTGGTCGTGTTTCTTATCCTGTTTCGTACGTACTCGTAATCTTTACGTCGATTATTTTGCATGAGAACGGTTACTCAAGTTTTTTATTATTAAATTTTGATTCTTTTATTTAACATATTTGTTTAATTATTTTAAATTTACGTTGTATTTAACCTCATAGTCATACTCCATTATAGAAATTTAATACTGTAATAGCGTACTGGAAAACTGAAGTGTTTGTAATTCTATAACACCAACCTATGCCAACTGATCTTGTATCTCTCTTGAACTTTTCTAGTAGCAAATGATCAAAATCGTGACAGCTTCTAATTGTATGAAATGTTATACAGCAAACGCTATGCAGAAATCGTTAAATCGTTCCGGAAGCTTTTAAGCCAGCTTTAAAACATTCAACAAAGATATGACCCTCCTCACCAGTACCTTTCTGTACCTGTGCAACATGGTAGAGCAGGTTCTACGCTTTTATCCTAATGGAAGGAATGTACGTAAAGTCACGGATGAATGGAAAAAGTCGCATCATCCAGATCCGATTATATTGTTAGATGTTCCAAACTAAAAATAATGTGTTTAAAAAAATATATGAAAAATTCAAAGATAATTTTTTTCTAGGCATCAAACCCACTAGACTTCGATGCGTTTGTCAATCTCCTAGGCTACAAGACCCTTGAACTGGACTCAGAAGAAACGCTAGTTGCAGCACTATCGCGCTGGGACCAGGACAATACGGGACTAATTTCTGAAGACAAGTGAGTAATTCATAAATCATACTAGTAAAGTATTATTTAGAATTTTATCATAACAATAAATTTTATTGAATGTTAATCTCTGATAATAAAAGTAACATAAAACATAAAGAACAATACATATAAATGTTTTGATTTATCATAAAGTACAATTGATATAATAACTGAATAACGTTATTAAAATCTAAAGCGAATATGTTTTACTTGTCAAACCGGTAAGAAAAAGAACCAAGGGGAATGAAAACTTAATATTAAATAATAATATTAAATATTTAATCAAATCAAATAAAATACCAGGTAAATGAAAACTTAATATTAAATAATTAATTAAATTAAATAAAATACCAGGTGAATTAAAACTTAATATTAAATAAGGCATTTATATTTTTTGAATGTCAATTATAATGCCGATCATTTCAAACCTTAAGTGTTTCGTTCTGCACTAACGTCTCTATTATACCCAACTATTGCCCTAACAAGACATAGTAGAAGTGTATACAACGTTCAGTCATTCTTAAAGGAGAACTTTCATGGCCAATCAACTTGATGTGCGCAAAATTTATAGTGAGAGGGATCGACGTATATTTATAGTATGTGTAAAATATTGGAATCATCATGATGATCAGCCTACTCCCGTCCACTGCTGCACATAGGCCTCTCCAATAGCACGCCACTGAGCTCGATGTTCAGCTCTTCGAATCCAACCGCTGCTACCCACTAAATTAGAATATTGACCCTTAACTGGAAGAAACTTACTTTTGCAACAGTAAACATAAGTACAAATGTATTAGTGTAAGATCTTTTGGTGAGTTATTATATAGAATAAATTAATTATACTTTATAAAATATCAAAGTATGATTAGTTCAGAAAAACTTAAAGATTCAATTTGCCATTTTTATTAACGCTTGCAGCTTAGCTGTTCAAAATGGATCTTGATTTCTACAATTATGGTAACGTGATTATTGAAAATGTATGATAATCAATAAGCCTTTGCATTCGTCTACTAAGTCTACTGAGCAGTGGTAGCCCAGTGGTTAAGAATTCAGCCTCTCACTCGGGGGTGCTGGGTTCAAATCCATGGCGCACACCTCTTTACAAAAGTGTTTTTTTAATTCAAATATCACTTGCTGACGGTGAAGGAAAAAAAATATTCTAAGTTGTTTGAAGTCTGCCAACCCGCACTTGGTCAGCCTTAACCCTCTCATTATGAGAAGATACCCATATCTCAACAGAGGAATTATAAATGGGTCGATTATTATCGATTATTATTCGTCTACACGCTTTTATAACTAGACATTAATGTAACCAGCCTGTGCACAAACCATTTATGAACGCTAAAAGTGTGTATGGATTAATGAAAAAGCTGCAAAACTAATTAATTATTGCTGCAGACGAACTTGTCTAATCTCAGCGGTATTGGGAATATTGAAGTTAGCGGCTGTGTGTGTTAGTGATTCAGTTTTTGTGTTGAACTTCGCCTTGCTTTCGCTCATAAAGTTCGTAATACGATATTGAGTATCGATATTGCATTTTAACGTATAGTACGTAAGTAATCATTAATAAATGTAATAAAAATTATATGAGCGTTATGAATGCAGGCATGTAGTGCATACAGTTAAACCTCGAAAACCAATTTTTTGGGTTTTATGTAAATATTAACATCACAAATATATGATTTCGCCGTTTATATACATTCTATGTATAATAAATAGGCAAAGTTAAGACAAAATGTTGTTATAAAGAATTCCATAATTTTTTTGCTCTAATTAACAATACGGAAATTATCCGTAGTTACATATTACGTAACATCACGCCTATAATCCCCGAAGGGGTATGCAGAGGAGTGTAGTACACTCCCACGTTTCACCAGTTACGTTTACGTCCCATGGAATAGGTGGTGAGCCTATTGCTATACA